>JADMLD010000722.1:1482500-1766207 GCA_017589585.1 Phylloscopus whistleri
CTGTATTGACTCAGTAGTGAAGATCCCCTCCCTTTACATGCATTTTAGATAAATCTCTTACAGGAAGGTGATATTCAGCCCAGTCCCAGTCCCACAGCACTTGGCAGAGTTTTGTACTCCAGAATCTAGTATAAGATCCTGTATCAATGCCATTCATTCTTTATTCATATAGATATAATCTTATTTTGGCTATACTAATTTTTCTTATTTTTTTTCCCTGAAATTTTTCATATTCACAGTTAATCAACTAGTCAAAATTGTTCTGTGGCAGGGATCAGACCTGCTCATTTACCTGACTTTACTCTGTGTTACCATGTATTTTACCAGAGGTGATGTTGGATGTGCTTGTGTTGTAAGTTACTTACGTTTATGGTTAAAAATCATGTGGTCAAGAAGTGACCTATTTTCAAGGAAAAAAAGAGTTAGAGGCTTCTAGAAGCATGGTTGATGAAACCTCTCTGTTTATATTTGCAATTTTTTGGGCACCCAGCAAGCCAGTTTTCAAAAGTTTCTTTCTTTCTTTCTTTCTTTCTTTCTTTCTTTCTTTCTTTCTTTCTTTCTTTCTTTCTTTCTTTCTTTCTTTCTTTCTTTCTTTCTTTCTTTCTTTCTTTCTTTCTTTCTTTCTTTCTTTCTTTCTTTCTTTCTTTCTTTCTTTCTTTCTTTCTTTCTTTCTTTCTTTCTTTCTTTCTTTCTTTTTTTTTCTTTCTTTTTTTTTTTTTAACCTTTGTTACTTTTTAAAATCTAGATGTCTTTCAAATAAACCCAATTGCCTAACTGAAGATTCTCAGAATTTTGATTGGGTTGGGAATTCCTTTGCATGCATGGAAGAAATGTAAATACTATGAAACAAAAGTTCATGTACAGTATATCTTTCTTTATGATCTGGTTTAACAGTCAGCTGGGTAGAAACACAGTTGCATTAAAAATATCGTATCTTCTACTTTTTAGAAGGTGGTAAGAGAAACTTCTTCCTCTGTAAAATTAAAAATATTGCTATGACTTTTAGTATTTAAGAATGTGAGAGAACAATTATGGTCGGGTGCAGGCTGTTAGTATTTTCTCCATGAGGTTTTTGGGTATCATTGATGTGTATAAAAGCTTCATATTACAAGTAAGAGGAGTCCATTTCTACAAGTAGTATTCCTTTCTAAGATTCTAAGTTTAGATTTTCCTATTTTTAATATAAAGAACAGATTTTTAGACCTCTACATTAAAATTGATAAAGTAGTTAAGCTTTTAGTTTTGCAGTGGGAGTACCTCATGACTTCAGCATAATTTTACAACTTATCACACACTTGGGTTTTTTGGTGGGAAGTAATAGAAAAATTCAGAGCATTAGTCCATAAGAGATATTTTCTACATATTTAGTGTCGCAGTAGCAGTAGGGAAAAACCTGTGCAAAACTCTTGAGGACTGTTTAGGGAATATTGGCATCTACCCTGTCCATCCTGATTTTATTATAGGAAAATCTGTATCTTTAGATGGTATAACCATGACTGTGAGAAAGTCAATAAAAGATATAAGTTAATCTACCAGATCAAAAGTCAGACTGTGTGAAATATTCAACTTGCAGTTAAGATATAAGGAATTGAAAGATCTCTTCAATGGGGCTCAACATTTCATGGGGATCAGTCTCACTTTCATGAAGAGGAATAACAGGAGGAAATATTTCTCTTACCTTGAAAATAGCATTTGCCATCCAATTGTGACATTTTAAATGCCTGTCTATGCAGACTTTCAGATTAACACCAATGAAGGTCAGAGTCACAAACATTACTACTGTTATTCCTATCTACTTATGTGCACAGAACTGCTCTATGGAATTTCTACGCAAGGTCACTCATGAAACTGAAATTCATCATTATCTTCCATGACCCAAAATATCCAAAATAACAACCACTCCTGCCATCAGTTAAGTCTAAAGTACACTTGCAGAATGAGTAGCATTTTGAATGTCACTACAGATTTGTAAACATTTGGTACTGAAGAGAAACACAGACATGAAAAAGCGTGTAGAAAGATTGATATTCTTCAAAGAGACAGAAAAGCCAGACCTTGGCACATATAATTACAAATCCTACTAAGCCAAATTTTTAGATCTTGTCTTGATTTAATTCATGCCAGTGCTCATGAGAGCTGGCCTGAATGAGGGCTTCATATAGTTGGAGTTTTCTCTTAGGAATCTGTTCCCTGTTTCATCTACTAAATCAAAAGAATGAGACTGGATTTTCTTTCTTATGATTTGTGTGATTTTTCAGGTACCCAAGCTCCAGAGTTGTGCTTCTGGTGGGATTTCTGTGTGCCAGAATCTTAAATTCTTAGAAACAGAAGTTACATTTAAAAAGGGATAGAATGAGTTCTGTTCAGGCTAATGTGGAGACCCTTTTCCTGAATTCATGAAAATTTTGTGTTGTAATTTAACTATTTCTCTTTAGCTACATTTCAAATACAAACCTTGTATTGACAAAGTAAAAACATATCATTTTAGTAATAGATTAGTATTTTAATACCAGAGAGGCTGCTGTAGCAATAAAAGAATATATATATTTTTAAACCCCTTGAATTTTATGAGGACATCAATCTCCAGTGACCTTTCACTGTTACAGCAGCAAGTAAGTTTTCTCATTTTTAGCAAACAAAATAAAGTTAATATTTTTACCTTTCATTTGTGATTGTTGTGGCTTTTAAAGAATATTTTGTATTCCTTGGATTAACAAAGATTTTATCATTCTATGAATTACATTCTTAGACAAAAATACAAGTCTTGAGTATTTTGAGTATTAAGAAAGACCCAGATGTTTCGACTTTTAGGAAGAAAATCTCACGTGAATGTGATTGATCAAGCTGACATCCATCTGTGCTTCAATTTGGGACAACACAGGAGTAGAGAACTTTGTCACTACATTCCCAAAGGCAATATATGGTAACTGACAACATTAGTATCAATTCTTCAGAAAAGTGTGTTTCTTACAACCATTTTAAATGCATAAATGGTAAATAATTTAAATATATTACAGCATACATATCTCTTCATTCATCAGCAGCCTTTTTCAATACAAGCTCTTTTCTTTCATGCTAGACAAGGCAATGCCTGTGAAGTGCTTAGCTCAGTAAATAAAGAGGGATGATCTTCTACAGGAAAGTAAATCTTGTTTTAAGGTATAATCAGTACTGTATTGTTAGTGCAAATCCAGCTTATGAGCAACAATATAAGAATCTAGTCAGCTCACTGGTCCCTTGAAATATAAGACTTTTTTCAGTGACAAAAGGCACAGCACTTAACAATTTTATCCTCCTAATCTTTTGAGTCTACCTCAGAAATGCCAGGTACATTTCTATTTTAATAAATGCACAAGACGGGCAGTAAATGCTCAACATGCTGCACTGTATGCAGTGCCATTAGGACACATCTGTATGGTAGAACACACATACTCTTTGCAGTACTGGGAATTTATTTTGATTTCACCTGAGGCAACAGGATTGTATTCTGGAAAAAATTATAATGTTAACTCATTTGATTTTCATCCCCCTTGAGCACTGTATAGTCAGGAATTGTTAGTGGTGTTCATTTTAAAGCTGAACAGTGGGATTAAGTACTTCATGTCAAACACTGAGATTGCTTCCACAAAACAGAAACAAAAAAAAATGTGATTCCAAACTAATTTCCAAAATTAGGACAGCTAAAAAAAAATTTAGAAAATGAAATTATCTTTGAAATGTAATAGAATTTATTGTTTGAAGCTTAAATCCTGGTAAAATTTTTCATTCTACCTTACCTACTTGAGCTGTTTCTGCGCTTCTTATTATGAACAGAAGTTACCCTTAAGAGATCAAGACTTGCCAACCCTTCTAAATACAGCAGCATACCTTAATTGCTTTTCTATTCTAGGTGTAGAATTGGTTTTTAACTGCTGGCAAATTCAGATTTTTAATGGTACCTACTCTAAGTAGCCCCTTTCGATTTTATGCACTTGGAAAAAGCTGCTGATATCCTGTTCTAGCAACCTAGGTATAAAAGAGCATTTTGAAGTGCCACATGAAATAAGAAAGTAGTGAATAATAAGCTAGAAAATATGCTTAAGGAATCACTTTACTATCGTTGCCATATACAAATTATACAGGAAGAGCTGAGGGCTGGCATCTGTTTTTCAGCTCACTTCTGTGCACTGCAAGCTTAGTACTGTTGTTTGCCTACAGCTATTTTTTGCACTTATTAAGAATCAGTCAATCATACAGCTCCTAAACAAAAGAAAACTGTTTGGTGACTGGATTTACTGAGATGATTCTCCAAAAGTACAAATGATGGTTTTCATAACAAAGGTGAAAAAAAAAATTGAGCTTCCTACATTTCTTCTAACATGATGGTGGGTTTTTGTTTGTTTGTTTTGTTTTTGGTTTGTTTGTTTGTTTGTTTGTGTTTTGGGTTTTTTTAAATTTATCTATATACCATTAATAATTCTTTGTAACTTCACAGATTGACTCATGAGAAGAAGGTTTGATGTTAGATAATCAACTACAATTATTGTTTGAAATTGCCTAAAATTATATCTAGCTTTGCTTTATCAGTATTTACCCAGGAATATCTTCTTTAAGATACAGACTGATGTGAATTACTTCCAAGGAAACTATCCTGGCTCCAAAAAATTTTTTCTTTTTCATTGGTTCTTCCTGAATAGGAAGAGCAGACTAGAGAGGTTAGAAGGTGCCATACATTTTCACTACTTTAAATTTTGAAAATATTTTTATGAACATTATTATCTAGCGTTCAGTCATAGAATTTCAATCTTTTTCTGGTGAGACGGGTGAGCCATGTGGATATCCACATGCAATGCAAGGTTATAACCACCTCTGATCTTTCAATTCTGTAAACTGCAAATTGAAAAATCCTCATAGGTAAGATGTATATACCAAAATTATACTGCCTCACTAATGACTCTTTAAAAATATCTCTATACATTGAACCTAAGCTATGCCCAAATACCATTATGTAGGAAAGTACATATGTATTTTAAATTCTCAATACTCTTGGTTTGTTGTATAATTCAAAATCCACACTTTCCTGGACTTCAACATCACAATTTATCTGCTCAGTCCCTATCTTCCTAGAGTGATAGAGAAATCTCCTCAAGAGCTGATATATCAGGAAGAAGTGATACTATGATTTGGAGAGCTCCTTCAGCTGCCTTTCAATGTGACAGTTTCTTTCTAAACAGTCTGGGTTTTGTTTTCAAATGTGAATCAGAAAGAAGTACAATCCTGAAATCAGCATGGTTAAATTGCCTAATTAAGTATGATCAGCGGGTTTAGTTTTCAGTTGTTGACTAGACTCCTGTAGAGTGATAGAGACATGGTTTAATTGCACATTAGTCAAGTTGTGGATGAAAAAGACAGACAAGGAATTGGACTCACTGAAGTGTAGATATCGAGAATCACATTTAAATTCTATGGAGCAAAACCAACCCTAGCAGTGAGTGATTTCTCTCATCCTTTAAGTATCTAGTGTATGTGGCTAAATAAATAGTTTCCTGGAAGTTTTTGGCTGCAGAGGGAGCCTGAGTGTGACTATCTGAGAATAGAAATACAGTATAGATAATAGATAATGTGAAGTCTAACTTCAGGCAAAATATAATAAAACACATCATGTAGAAGACACCCATAGCTCTTCCAAAATATCTTAGATGGAAAAAGGTGAAGCACAGGTATATTTAGTCTACAATTCAAAGTCTGTATAGGCAAAACAATGCAATGGCTGACTGACATCCCTGAATGATATGTCCAGAGATAACACCGTTCTGAGTGAGGCCAGTGTGGTTTTAGCCCCACAAAGGTGTATCAAGCTCTGAGGGCTGGCCAGCAACCTCCCAGAAATGGCTTAAGAATAATTAGCGAGATGGCTGACTGGAAGTGTTCTGAAAAAGCAAAAATGTTTTAATTAAAGCGAAAATGACAAACGATACAGAACAAAAGAATAAAAGCCATGCACATTGCAGGGAGGTCCCTTGCACCTGCTAAGACACCCCAAAAAGCCCTGGGAAACTCCTTGCTCTCTCTTAAGTATTCAATGATCTAGGAGTGGGGTTTTTTTTGCATGCTGCCCAATAGAAAACAGCTCACTCCTTGAGGAACAGCTCAAGGGTCCAACAGGTGCCTTTGTCCTGGAACTGGGCCAATTACAGTGAGAAAAGCACAGAAGTTTCTGGTTCTTTTTCCTTAAAAGTTCAGGGAGTGAGGCTTAAACTCTTTTCCTGATATGAAAACACCTGCTTGGGTGTGGAAGTGCACTACAACACACAGAAGTGACAGTCTTAGTAGAGAACAGCATGACTGCTGTGCAGGTCCTGCACTTTTATTACTTAGTAAGAAATCTAATAAAATAAACCTGGGAAGATATATTTTTCTTAATTAGATCAATATCCAGGTCTTAGAAAGTTTAACTGCTTTTCACTGTCTTTAATGATTCTAGTGCCAATGAGCACAAGAATGAAATAACTCGTGCTACTTTGTGAAGAATCAGAGATAAAATGTCAATAACTTTAATGAAAAACAAACCATCCTGCAATTTCTCACTTATGACATGTTTTCAAATAAATGGAAACATTTTTCTTGACATTATGATTAAAACAGGACATGATTCTTTGGCCCTCACTAATGATTAACTGTTCTGATGGTAAAGCAGATTTTCTTCTTTTCTGCTAGAGTAACATACAGGAATTTGGTTTAAGCTTAACAGTAGTAGTGTCCAGAAAAAAATATTATTTAACATAGACTTTCCTATGAATTATTATATTCTCATTTCTTATGGACTTAACCAAATCATGCTTTTATTTAAACTGAAGGCAATGAGGGGACAGAATGATGATGCAAAAGAAGGTTTTTCAGTGCAGAAAATAAAGACTGAAGATCCAGAACAATTTTTTTTTTCTCTCTGAGTTTATAATTTC
This sequence comes from Phylloscopus whistleri, assembly GCA_017589585.1. Lineage (NCBI taxonomy): Eukaryota > Metazoa > Chordata > Aves > Passeriformes > Phylloscopidae > Phylloscopus > Phylloscopus whistleri. Next base: position 1,489,442 of record JADMLD010000722.1, read on the forward strand.
AAATGTTCTTTTCAAGAATAATACCTAAAAAGAGTTCATACTGAAGCATGGATTTAACGTTGGAGTCATGCCTTTAAATGATGACTTGTTAAGAGGAAATCTAATGGAAACATACATTATAATCATGTTGATAACGTTAAACTCTATGCATGATCATGGCAGACAGAAATTAGAAGATTAGAAATGAAAGTTAGTCAAATCTTTCTGCTCACATTCCTAAAATTTTTGCATTTTGCAGTGACAGCTTTTGGTTTAGAGAAGGAAAACACACAACAGACAAATGGTTCAGAGATAGAGTGCTGAAGAAAAGCTGCATTAATCAGGGGAAAAGACAGTCTTTATAGAAAGCTGTAGGTTTCCAGATACAATTCAAAGGTGTTTTGTTATTGATGCTGCAATATCTAGTTCAAAGAAAAAGGGGTGTCAAGAAAAGAATTGTTATTTCCAAGTAATAGAATCATCCACTGCCCACGGCCCTGTGACCTGCTGTGCGTGTGGCTGCCAGGGGAGCAGCAGCCTCAGGATGCAGCCACGCAGGCTCATCATGCCATGGAACAGCTGTCAGCAGCAGCAAATGTGCAGTCTCTAATCTGACTCTAGATTGCTCTGACCAAGCCATTTTGGTCCAAGTAAAATAACGTGCTGTCCTGTACACTCTCAAAAAAGGAGCAAAGCGATAGTAGATGTCAACAACCTTTCTGTGTGGCATCAACTTATGTTCCTATGACATAAAAAAAAAATAAAAAGGCTAAGAAAATACACTAATCAGTGCTGCTCAGGTGGAAACAATGACAGGCAAGTTTTTACATGGCTTGCTTGATGACAGATTTGGAAGGCAAACACTGTGAAGTTCACACCAATGAAGAAAGCAAGAACAATGGGAAAGTAATTTAGTGAAAATGTTATTGGTGTTTTTTAAAAAAAACCTTGCAGTGTCTTCAAATCAAGGAGGAATTTGAGGAGTTATTGAAACATCTGTATATACCAGGTCCTATGGGCCTAAGCTTTTAAACTTGGAATATTTTTGGAAGCAGTTGTGTTTGCTTTTGTTTTGGGTATTGGTTTGGGGTTTTTTTAGTTTTGAGGTGACTGGTTCCCTTCCCTTCCCTTCCCTTCCCTTCCCTTCCCTTCCCTTCCCTTCCCTTCCCTTCCCTTCCCTTCCCTTCCCTTCCCTTCCCTTCCCTTCCCTTCCCTTCCCTTCTTTTCTTGTTTTTGTTTGTTGGGGTTTTTTGTTTTGTTTTGTTCGTTCATTTTGGTTTCGTTTTGAATTTTTTCTTTGTTATGAGAATGCAGAATATGCTTTATCAGGAATAAAGTTGAAGACACAGTAAGATCCTCAAACACTGTCCTTTTTTATTTCTGTTCACTGGGTTTATCTTTTTTTTAGAGATTTACATTTTTAAGTGCAAAGTTCTTTTTGAAGTTACTTCAAAAAATATATATATGGCCTCATAGAAGTTCTGTAATATGTTGTGACATATATTACATCGTCTGCTTTGTCCTTCAATAACATTCTACCAAAGACAGTAAAAATACATAACAAAATGCACAGCCTTTCTGCATCACTGCAATAATTAAGCCCAGCAAAGTGGCTGCTAAGAATGCCTTACTTGTGCCAGGGGCCAGTTTGCTTCCCAGCAGCCTTAAAAAGTTAAGAAGAGAAGGTGACAAAAAGGTGGAGAAAAGCATGCATGACTTCAAATGATAGGCCTATCTCAACAGTCTGCTTTTGGCACTCCGTGGTCTACATTGCACCAGCTGACCTCTCTTCAAAAGGAGTCACAGCTCTGGAGAGGGCATGCCAGAGGGAGCTCTGTCATTTTTTAAAAGGGTTATTGAAGGCCACTTCAGTAGATGGAAAAATGAATGGGAATTTCAGAAGCTGGCTTAATGGAATGATTTGTGTGGCAATTACTCTTAAGACAATATTTTTAGAAAAAACAAAAACAAAAACCACCCCAAAACCAAACCAAAACAAAAAAAAACCCCAAACAAACAAACAAAAAAACAACTCCAGAAGGAGTCTAGTATGATACTATTCCATCATAAAATTGTACTTGGGAACAGAGCTTCTTTTCATGATTAACAGGATTTATCATTTTAGTCATAAGTGTTTATAAAACCTATGGAGTGCAAAAATAGTTATTTTCTCTTTTTTCCTTTATATATAAATTTCCACTTGACTGTGGTGTTCCTCTAACTAGCATGCCTATATCTTTATTCTTCAATTCCTTTTTAAAGACCCCAGACATTTTTGTAAAATAATCTGTACTTTAATTACAAGTTTCATGTTATGATTTTAATGTATGAACTGTCATTGGACTTTAAAGTGCCAGTGGAAATACAAACATTATTCAATGACCAGTGCAAATTATAAAAACAACCCTTTTTCTGCATTTGCTTTAGAAAAAAAAAATCTAAATTTACTGGCTTCAGATCTTTTCTCTCTTTTGTGAAAGCTACCATGACATGAACTCTTAAAACTGATGAAAGAATCATGGAAAAAGTAGTTCATATTAAGGAAGCTTTAAAATCAGGCCCAATACATGTGATGTGTGTGAAAAAATCAAGACATATTAAAGATACTGAACTTGACTGGATGTAGGAATAGTGAATATTTATCACATGAACGTTATAAAATATTACAGAAATAGCTTTAAATTATTGCAACTAAAACCAAAACTTTTTGACACAGTGGATAAGGTAACTAAAGACTAAAGTAAGACAGCAAATAAAAGACATGCCTCACACTGGGGTAAGGCTGCTATTCAATGAACATTTGCATTTTGAATACCAGGGATCAAAGAAGAGCTGAGCACCATCACAACCATATTTACTAGAAATTTAGTGTCCATATTTTCTTGAAATGAAAATGCATAAGGCATTAAGAGTGAATTTTTGTGAAGCAAGCAAACATATTCAGCATATAGAAAACATCAAATACTCTCCAGTCTGTGACTGGCCACAGATGGGGAGAGAGATGTGTCCCTCTCTCCCAGACATTACTTGGTGCAATAGATGGATGAATTGCCCTTTGAAGCAATTTTGCCATTCCAGTTCATTGGGATGACTTTAAAAAAATTGGATTCATTGGCTTCTTGATGGCTATAATGAATGGAAGTATTAATCTTGTGAAGTTTAACAAAGGAAAATACAGAGTTTTGCGGGCAAAGAAAAACAGCACCACACATCTGGACAGTCTGGGGACGGACTGGCTGGAAAACTGCCTTGCAGAATAAGGAAGTCTTGATAGACAACAAATTGTGCCTGAGCCAGCTGAGCTCTCTTGCAGTGAAAACCAAGAGCCTTCTGGGCTGCATTGGACAGGGTCAGAAGGAGTTGCCTTCATCTCTGGTGATCACTAGGAGACACATCAGGAATGCTATATCCAGTGCTGGTCTCTCCAGTACAAGGGAGACATGGACTTACTCAGGCAAGTCCAGCAAAGACCACAAAGATTGTTAAGGGCTTGCAGTGTCTGTCCTATTTAGTGAGGAGATAAGAAAGGTCAGGTGGATCTTATCCATTTCTGGGATGGGAGGGTTATAAGGAAGAGAGATTCTGATTCACCTCAGTGGTTCCCGAAGAAAGGACAAGAGACAATAGAAGCAAATTTGAATACTGGAAATTTCACTTATTCATTTTTGGTTTTGTTTTTGTTTTTAACTTTGAGAGTGGTCAAGCACAGTGGGATTGTGGAGTCTCTATTCTTTGAGATATTCACAACCTATCTGTACACAGCCCTGGGCAATCTGCTTTAGCTCTTCTGAACATTAGGTGTTAAAGGATTTCCAGATGCCCACACCAAGCTCAACCCCTGAGATTTTGTGATTCCTTGATGAAATCTAGGCGAAAATGGAAGAGGACAAGCATAGAGGTACACTTTTAACTTGCATTTGTCTTTTGGTTTGTGCTGATTTCTCTGACAACAGATATCAAAAATGTAGATGTACAAGCTTCAGATATCTACCCTAGCTTCTACCTGTAAATTACACAGATAAATGACACTTACCAATGTGGCTGACCTACCTCAGATGCTTATTGTAAAATAATATGTTGATTGTTCTCTGGATGAGGGGGTTTTTCCTCCTCCAGTGACTGCAATGCAAGCTTAGTGTCAGTTTGTTCCGAGGTATTTAAAAGTCGGGTATCAGGAAAACTATTCAGTCAAGAAGAAATGTTCAAATATTCTATTTTGCATCTGCTGTAATACTTTTTTCATACTAAAATATATCTAAGACATGCCCTATTCCAGTGTGTAGAGTATTACAAAAGAATAAAAAAATATTGGAACCAATGAAAGACATTGGTATCTGATGGTTAAAATTCAGACTGTTGATCTGAGAACTGTTCCATGTAGTTTATATAAAGTCACAATGCACATCCTCCTAATTTAATCAGACATTAAATGCTGGAGTCATTCTGAGCATACCCTTAAAACTGGAGGTGTATTCATTATGCAGATGCAAACATCTGTATTTGTGTGTAAATCCAGGGTCTGAATATTTGAACGTGACAACTGCATGTACTGTGTTACGCTAGAGGGAACAAGAGACAAAGAGGAGCCGTGCAACAGTGGAAATCCCTCAAGGAATACTCTCTGATTCATCTGTCACATACTGAAGCCTTTTCAGAGGGTGCCAGACCTCTGGAGAGGGGATGCTGGAGGAGGAGTTCAGCCACAGTTTGAAATGATTCAGAGCTTGTTTGTTGCTGCTCAGCTCAATTCTGCTAACCTCGACTGCCCTCCCCAGCATTCCTGTGGCTCTCACCTGCAACAGTAGATTTTTCTGTCATCTGGCCACTTGTATGTCAGCCACAGCCTGGAGACTATTTAATTTATTTTTTTTTAATGCTAAATATGTCTGATTAAATGAATCATCAGTATAATACCAGAAAATTCAATACCATTTGTGTTTAGCCTATTCCACCTTGTAGTTATCAATGTAGACATCTGAAAACACCCAAACAAGAGCCACAGGAGGATTTTTGAATGATTCCGGTATCATCCCCATTTTTTGCTCTCTAGAGCAATTAGTCTTCTAAAGAGAAATAATTTTAAAAACCGCATCCATCAACAATGTTGTTCTCACATTCAAGGTTGATCTGCAAGCAGAGTAAATAGGAAAGTGGTGATAATGTTGAACATCATTAGAAATTAAAGCCTAGAGAAAAAAAAAATCCAAATCACAATGTGTTTTCCAAATGGAAAATAACATGTTTGAAATGATTCAGCTGTTGATTGTAAGCAAAAGAGAGAGAAACCTTTGAAAATGTAACTGAGACAATCAACAGTTCTGTTTCACTCTATCAAGAATAAATTAAATTACTTAAAGAGATGCAAACATTACATAAGTTTTATTGTAATTTGTTCCTGTTTTTAACAACAATGAAGTCAGTGCCCTTATTTTAGTATAACCGGTCTCAGACAGCAAGCTCAAGCCAACAGAAGGGGCTCTGTTTCTCAGCTATTATTTTTAGTTGCACTTTAGTTTTTTGTAAGACATTTTTTCTCAAATCATTACTGTGATTATTACTAGCTTTTCAGTTTAACTACAAGGGTTAATGCAAGTTTATGCATAAATATATAGGCTGGTGTATGTGTATAAAGCATATATATTTGTAATATGTGTCATGCAGCTGTTTGGTGTTGTGGGTTTTTTTGTTGTTTTGGTGGGATGGGTTTTTTTGTTTGTTTGTTTGGGTTTTTTGTTGTTTTTGTTTTTGTTTCTGTTTTTGTGTTGTTGTTGTTGTTGTTGTTGTTGGGGTTTTGTGGTTTGGTTTGGTTTGGTTTGGTTTGGTTTGGTTTGTTTTTTTTCGTCTACCAGGAGCAGATATTAGTGGGAAAAGAGAAGGAGAGATATGGAATGGTGGAAAGCATTTCCTTCAAAACTTCACACATTATCAGTTGCTGTAACTTACATGACCTGGCTAGACAAAAGTCTAGCACACACACACATATACATACATATATATGTATATGATTGCAAAAGTAAAATAATAAAAATAAATGGTATCATTTTATTACAGATTTTTGTAGTAGCCTCTTAGCTAAAATCCTGACCCTCATTTAAGAAAGCCAGTAAAAGATGGGTTAAACTAAATTTCATTCCATTTACACAACTTTCATTATAAGCAATAGCAGGAAACACTGTCATTCCCCTCCCCCTGCCCCTCTGTCTTGGGTAAGACCTATTTTTGAGCTGTTCTCATTCAGAGAACGAGTTGCTCCTTTTGGCTTTGTTCCCGGAGTACTGCATACTTGGTGATGTGTGAGGCATTGCCTCCTGGGGAAAAGGGAGGAGGGGGACTGAATCACAGCACTTAATTCTTAATGATTGTTCTGTGTGGTCAAGAGGACACAGAGCAGGCAATGCTCTTTATTCTTTACTTACTGTTATAGCTATTGGCAGCCAGCCCTTTTAATTTAGTTATCAATACTCAATGCCCTTAATCTTTTACTTTAAAGCCAGTCCAAAATAAGTACTCGCCAAGGAGCATGTGCTAAACAGAAATATTGGTGGATAGATATGATTTAAGGTAGCACTGCTAAGGGCCTACCAGTGTGAATTCTGAATAAGTTATTTGGTATTCTCTTGACAAATCTGGTTTCTTTATCAGGATAGTTGCTTTTCTGACGAAATATCTGACAACTAATAGTGTGTGGAAAAATTCATAGGTGTTGTTAATAGATGAGCTTTTCAGATTATCCCATCTTTCTCCCTGTTGATATAAGGCACTCATCTAAAGCACATTTTTTATAAAAAGTTTGAGTTTGGTTTTCATTATCCTGTGAAGTTGGATTTCTACATTTCAGAGGTTACTGAATAACTAAAATATATCACTGACTGGGAAGTTTTTCTCTATATTTCTTGTCTTTGTTTTCTAATTACACCCCACAGTACTGCATACTATAATCCCCTTCTTTTTTAAGGAGTTGTACTATTGCAAATTGATATTATTCTTCCTTTCCATCACTTGTCCGTGGTTGTTTGAACACTGAGTTATTTGGAATATTTAAGTGATTTAATAAGTAAAATTTGAAGTATTTATTCCTAATATTCCTAGTATTTATTCTGAAAAACTCCTTCTCTTTTGCCAATCTGTTTTCTAAGAATTAGTTCCTTCATTTCAGTGAAGTATTCCAAATAACATGGCTTCATATGACAAGAAAATAATCCTCATTCTTTCCAGTGATTTATCCACTAGATTCTAAAAGTTAGTGCTGTGGGAGTTCACTTGGTTAATAATGAATCCAAGGCTTGCCTCATTTGTAGAACATGTGCACTGCAGAATAATGTTTAACCAACCACTTAATATGTATGCATAAGAGCAAGTAGATGCACATTATTTAATTCATAGTTCTGATTTTATCCTGGTCCTCTGCAGAAGCATGTAGGGATCAGCTCAGTTCATCTTCTGAATGAATGTCCATTTTGGAGAGGCTTAAATAGCTCTTTGGATCCATTGATCAAATGGCTTTGCTTCAGTTGTCCATGCTCAGATGTTGAATTTATGAGCGATGTCTCAGGTACTCCTGCCTACACTCCAGCCTGTTCTTCAGAAGAGTGTCCTTGGAGCTCTCTGTGATATCTACCAGTTCCATGAGGTTTTCTCAGATACTCTAAAAGGCATTTTAAATTGGAAGACATTTTAAATGGGAAGGCAATACTGTGTTTAGACAGCTGACTGAAATCACAGTTTTTCACTGACTAGACTGAGGTCTTGGATGTGTAAGTCACAGGTAGATACATAAATTTGGTATCTCAAACATGTGAAGTAAATCTCATTGACCTCAATGTCTAAGTCTGAATGAGAAGAATCTCATCTCCAGATGAAATGATATTTTCCTTTCTGAACTCAAATATACAGTAGATATTAAGTAGGACAAGGGATGTTTAGAAGAGAAGTATTTATCACCTCATTTACTTTTTGTTGCCTTGTTTTCCATGACCAAAATTTGCAATTAAATAGATTTTTTTGTACATCATGTCATTATTACAGGTACTATGTTTTGTTCTCTTGCTTGTAAAAAACTACCCTGTAGGCAAGGTCAAATGTGACTACTGTTCCACTTTAATAGTATAATCTGTCATAAACTGGTATGTAATTACTCTCCCATTGCTCCCCCTTTGTTCTTGTCAAAATAATGTCTTCACATTGAATGGGTTTCTTTAGTAGATTAAAGCCATGCTTTTTACAGCTGTTTCATTAGCAGTATTGCAAATTTTTTTGTCTGATTTCTACCAGTATATTTATTTATTTGTCCATTTCTTTTCTGACAACCAATTTTTTTATTATTATTTGTTTATTTATTTATTTATTTATTCCCTGATGGGTTCAATACTGCCAGTTTGGAGCCATAAAGAATTTTATAGCAGCTTCACTCAATGCTTGCTATAATAAAAGCAGTATCCACCACACCAAAGGGAAATTTAGGGATCCCCATTAAAATTCTTGTTTTTTCCTTAAAAGCTCTATAACATATCTCCACATTCCTCCTGGACTGACTTCAAACTGAAGATGAAAACACCAGTTTGCTATTAGATCACCTGTGAAAAGTTATCTCCAAATCACAAAGATTAGGAAAAAATTCAGTGAATTCAGTGCCACAGAACCTGATTGTTCTCTCAGGAAAACCTTTTCTAATTTCTATGATTCAGTTGAATTTTCAAGGTGTCTTATCTGGTTTTTTTTTGCCTATGAATCCAGGCCACTAGCAGTGACTCCAGCATCTTTGGGAGTACTTTAGCCATGCACTGAATCTTATGCCCTGTTTCATACACTTCTGCACTCCCAGGGTGTATCTGTCCCAGCTGATTAACTGATGATGAAAGATGGAGTTCAAGGAAACATGTATTTAAAATCTTGTGTAAAATGTCATTTAAACACATGCTTCCCGTTGTATTCTTCAATTCACTTAAAACAGGTGTTTATACTTAGCATATTTAAACAGCATAAGGATGTATCAGACAGCTAGCTGCATCATGGGATTAAGAAAATACTGGTGTTTGTAGATAGACATAAAGATTAACAACTTAGTCATGCTTCAATTTGTGATCATTGATTCTTTTCCCAGCATTAACACCTTTTTTCTACATTTCTTTTTTAAATGTCACAAGTTTCAAATATGACCTCCAGCAGAACTACTTTGGCAGACTGTCATTAGCTGTTAGTCCCTCTTCAGAGAGGAGCAGCTAACTAGGCCTGTGAGTGTCACCAGACAATTATTTTTCAAGAAAGATTCTTTATATGATGTTTTTTCAAGTTTTTTTTTTTTCTATTTAATATTTATCTAAGTTAAGATAATCATGGATGGCTTCTGTAAATACCATACAGACAAAATCAGTTTTAAACTGTCTGCACTGATTTTTCCCATTAAATATTTTTTTAAAAATTTTGCCTATTTCCCTTTATAGAGAATGAAAATGTACAGTTAGTCTAAAACTTTCTCATACACACAGCTCTTTTTGTCCTTCCTGCTTATATACCTCTGTGAATCTTCTGCAGCAGAAAAGTTAAAAAAAAATGATGATAGCACACCCAAGAGAAGCTGAGAGAAGCTATTTTTTAATAGATACACAAACATTTTCTTAGGAAAATGTTTCTTAAAATGGTTTAAATTTTTTAAAAGTATCCATTAATGAAAAAGAATGTCAGTCACCATAAAGTGTAATGGGGTTGTGACCTGTCAGCTTCAGTCTCTGTTGCCTTGGTTGCTCTGATTGAAAGAACTTATGCATGATGCTGCAGCCAACCATGCTTTGGGAATCTCAGGGCTACCTGACAGAGCTTGTAAATAACTGCTTCAGAGGCTGGCATTTATGGCAAGCATAAGTCACTGGGCATTCTGCAGCTGGGTCTGCAGCTCCATGTGCCTTGACCGCCCTCTAGTTAGGAGTTGACTTCTTTCCCTTTATAGAAAAGGGGATTTATTGCCCCACAGTCCCAGGAATTCTGACAAATATGTCATGATCAAACCATCAAACATTCTCCTCCCCAAATGACTACTTTCCCACCTGTGACAGACTTCCTCATGACATTGCCCAGGTCAAAACTTTTGGCTCTAAACAGCTGACAATAAATAGCTCCTTTTAAAATGCAGTTCAAATAATAGTGATTGTAAAGGTAAGTGTTTCTAAGAGAAGTGCTCATTAAAGTCTGAGGGATATTTAAAATTAGATAGCCCTTTCTTTAGCAGCAGCAAAAATCACTGTGGTTTGAAGCAGTTAGTATTTAATATGCTTGTTCACTGTGTTAATTTTACCCAAGTCAATTTTTAAAGTTAAAATAATCTCCCTTTGGCTTTGTATAGCCAGCATTATAACCATAGTAATTTTTAAATTAAGCTCCCTTATTGTCTATGTGTATGTGAAGTAGGTGATATTACACAAAAAGCATGGGCTACATTAGCTTGATACAAATGAATATTTAAGATCTTAACAAGCCTGCAAGAAAAATAATGGTCTCGATAAACATTAGAATGGCTCACTTGTAAGCCTTTTTGTTTAGTTGTACTTTCCTACTTGCACATTCAAAGGAGTGATGAAATGCACTGAGTAAATAAATAAAGCCTATTATAATGTCCCAATAGAAGGGAAAAGTTAATTTTAGTTATACTAACTAGTTTAAAAATTCTTGAGTTATTAGATTTGCTGTGAATTAAAACACACGATGTCTAGTAAAAAAAAAAAAAAGGGAGATTCTGTTAAGCAAGTTAAGATCTGGTATGCTACATAAATGCATCTATACTTTTATAAGAAGCATTTCTCTAAACATCCTAACTATTGCTGATTATGAAATGTAGAGTCCTACTGTGTATATGTAATTCTGTCTGGACTTGTGTTATATTCAGTAATTGAATAGCACAGTGATGGACTTATTGCAAGTGTGAGAAAGTGCTAAGCAAAACAGAAATTATAATGAAATTTGAGATGTCAGTGACAATTAGCTGTGTTATGAATATTCATTTCATATTCATTCTGGATAGTGCCATTTTTCACTGTCTTTAATAACTGAATAGTGTTTCAAGAAATAGAGATATAAATAATAGTCATGTGATAATTAACATGGTTTTTTCTGAGTGTTGTAGCACTTGTCAAGTGCCATGTGGGTTGGAGCAATGACTAGAAAGTTAATTTTCAGACATGGCCAGTTTTGTGTGTTTAGCAGAACCATTTGACTTTCTTGCAGAATTGTTAATTTACAGGAAGATAAAAATCTGCTTGTAAGTGGTTTTACTTTGGCTGATGTCTCATTAGAAAGACTGAGTGCTACACTAGAATTGCAGAAATCTAAATCAGGACCCCACATGAGAAATGAAAAGAAATGGAGTTACAGTGATGCCCCCAAATAATCATCACCTCTAACTAGTTCTGGGAAATGTGAGTCACTATCCTTCTTTCAGACTGGTACATGCATAATGACAGAAAACTTAGTATGTGCTTAAATGCTTTTTTTTTTTTTCAGTCGGGATGAAGGGATCCATGAAAATGAAAGGGGGAGTATTCACTGAGCAAAACGTAGTCTTTGAATATGAGGTTTTAATCTATTTTGAGTACTTCTTAACATTTGTAGTGTTCTGTTAGTACCCCTACAAAGGTATGACCTCCCAATGTTGTCCTAAAAAGCACTCATGTGATCATATTGATGAAATGCATTGAGTCTTTCATTCAGTACCATTATGTGAAGCCACCCAGTCGATGGAACAATAATGGGATCTTCCCTGAATCTCATGGTTTCCAAGGAAAAATTATTTAGCTGAAACCACAAAGACCCTCAGAGAAAGACCCTCAGAGAAAGAGCATAATAGAAATTTTCCTTTTAGATTATGAAGCAATGCAAAAGAGCAGAACATTTGTTAAATTAGTTCTAAAGGACCTCCTTTGTGTAAGCCTAGTATGAAAATAAGTAAGACAAATGTATTACTGCCACTCCTTCTGCATCTCAGAGGCACCCGTCTTTTATTCAGTACCCAGCTTCATCTGGCATGTGATGGAATTGGAAACAGCTTTGAAATTACTTTGTTACAAAATGGCTAGTAAAAAGCTGATAATTCATATATGTTGTTGATTATTTCCCTAATCTTTATTAATTAAAACTCAGACTCATATTTTGTAGTTTATCCAAGCATATCAGTTTTCATTGTTTGAAAGAGAAAAAGAAAACTGGAAAAAAAAATAACAGTAGTGGGGAAAACATACCTGTTTTGGGAACACGTTCTTGCTTTGCAGTGTGGAAAAAATAAAGAAGCAAAGTGCAATAGAAGTGAAACTGCACCTGGTTGTGAGAGAATAATGCAACTAGAGCCCCTCCAATACTGCTGTGAGCATCACAGGATGCTCTACAGTCCTGGAGTATTCTGGAACCTTGTCTGTGAGGAAGATGCTTCAAAGGAACTTACCTGTCCTGAAAGAGTTTTATGTTACCACACTCTTGACAGTAAATATGCAAAATCTTGTCAGTGTGTACCTTGGGAAAATCATGTGCAGCAGATTTTGTTTTCCTGGCTAGAGCTCCTGGCCACAAGATACTCATAAAGGAAGTGTTCCCTCAGAATATGAAATTGTGTTGCTTCCATCAATGAAACAACAAAGCTGATTTGCCTGTAAGATTGGATTTTTTAAGTAGTGAGGATGTTATGCAAAATATCAGTTGAAGAAAATAGACTTGGATTGCATGATCATAAGGCAGTTGACTTTCATTTAAGTAGGAGAGTAAAGAGAGGCATGTAATGAAGGGTATCAGTTTTGAAGAGGAAAGGTAAGGTAAACAAAATTTATTAGTTACTCATATAGGCAACAGAAGTCAGATTAATATTTTATGGATGTGAAAGAGGCCTGGAAGTCCTTTGTCTTGCACGTCCAGAAATGTTCTTGAACATGTATGAGAGCTAGAAGATGTAGAAAAGGTCAAAACTGGATAAATAACCAATACAAATGAGACATTAGGATTAAGCAGGGAAACTGCAAAGGATGTAAAGTCTCACTTCTTGTAGAATAAAATAAAGATTTCAAGAAGTCAAACTGAAATGAAACTTTTATGGGGGATTAAGTTTGACAATGCGCTTATTGACCATGCAATTACAAAATTAAATAAAGTGAAAAAACACCCATTTCTAAGGTCATTAAAAGCACTACAACTTTTGCCCTCAAATTAAATTACTTTGGTCTTGATTTCAGTACAAGTAATGCTGAATAGCAATGGTAATATGTCTCAAAGTTTTGGTGTTGAGACAGAAAGCTTTATATGCTTAATTTATTCTGTTTGAGATGAAGTTAACTGTAGTGGGCACTATATCCTTGCTAGAATCACTGGTGGCTAATCAATCCAAGAGCATACTGAAATGACTAAGGAAAGAACTTAAGGGTGTCTAACTCCTGCTTTCAATTATACCCTTATAAACACAATGCAGAAATGTTTCCATCCTTGATTATTTGGTTTAAACTACTTAGCTAATCTTCTTTATATTTATCCATTTCTAACTGTAATAACTCTTGTTTCCCAGTTGGCTAGTTGTCTTTTCCCAAGGCTAAAACAAATATTGTTTTAATCTAGCTTATCTGACCCAAAGCCTTACCAACAGCATTTATTTGTTTGGGTGTTTTTTTTTTTTTTAACCCAAAGTTAATAATCTTATTATAATAGTTTCCTCTAACTCCTCAGGAGTACACTCTGTTCTAAAGATTTTTTTTGGTATTAACTCCATCACTTCTGCATCAGGCCTTCCAACAAATATGAGTTGTTATGATAAGTTAAATGTTACTGGCCCTTGGAAGTACCAGAAGAACCACATCCTGGGGTAAAGAAGCAATAGTGCCATTGCAAAAGACACAAATGAAACTTCATGTAGAATCCTAAGTTTATTTATACTCATCATTCAAGGTTATTTCAAAGTGGAACATGTAAAGAAAAGGGTTGCTGTAATAATCAGATTAAAGTGCTTTTGTACAATAAGCTGATTTTTTTCTTTTTTGAAAAAACACAAACAAACAAACAAAAATAAAATTAAAAAAAACAAACCCAAAACAAAAGCAAACAAACCTCTCCCCCCGCCAAAAAAAAAATACAAGAGACTGTGCTTTGTGTCCCTGTCTAGAGAACAAGCCTGTGAAGGTAGATGATTGCACGATAGATACAGGGTGGAAAGTAAACACCAAAGGGAATGAATTGTTTTAAAGAAATACTGGTACGAGATCAATTGGATAATAGTAGCAGCCATGGACAATTGTGATCTTAAAATTAAAATGTTTCTGATTAATAATGGAAGCAGGCTTTGGATTAGCATCTTATTAAGATAATGAAGCCAAGATGGTACAATGAATTTTAATATAAAGTGTGGTGGTATTGATATATGACAGGGGTGAAATTGGTATATTCAGGGGTGTGGTGGACCTTTACTGTGCTGTATTCCTTTGTTCTTTTTAAAGGGTACAATTTGTGTTCCTTAAACACTGGCCTTTCTCATTGCCTGTACTGTGTAAAAAAAGTTATGTGGGTTTGTCTTGTTTTGGTTTTTAATTTGCTAGTCAAATTGAAAAAAAAAAAACAAATCATCAAGACACAAGGACAACTGAAACAGAATAATCAATTTGATTGCCGTTGTATTATTCTTATTTGAGGGGGAAGGAAAATGTTTTACTTGGTGTTTTTGTTTGAAGTGTGGAGTAAATTTAGTCAAGAAATCCAAATTACCTATCCTAGTATTTCTGGTCTCTTTTGGATTGTATTTCTGAGTAAAATTAATTTAAAAAGTCACCTAACTCCATGCATGACCATGCATGGCCTTAGATCCTTTTTTGGCACTCGGTGTTTCTATAAATATTAAATACAAAAGTTGTGCACATTCAGAGCTCTACTAAATCAGGGATGAGATTGTGCCTTGTGTCTGCCCCTTGACTGAATGCTCAAGGAAGCAGGAGGAGCTCCTTGTACTCTTTTGTCTGATTCACTGCAAGCCCATGCAAAGCCAGATGCAATCTAGCCCAGATTTATCATCTGTCCTTCATGTACCAGGGGGCAATACTAGGAAAGAATAACAGATGTAGCCTTGTGGATAGTATCAAGTGGGAAATAACTCTGAGAAATGTTTTGCATTTCACTAAAGCGTTGAAAGAATCAGTTGGATGACTGTCATGCAGAAGGTCATTCAATCCTTGGAGAAACAAGGGAAAATGTCCTATGCTGTGTCTGGAGATAGCTGAGGTACAGATGGTACTTAAAGCAAGCTCTCTGACCTAGACCTCAAAGTCTAGATTGAACCTGACTCCAAGGCCTAGATATTTTCTCTTCAGTCTAACAGGGCTGTGTAACTTGCAAGATGGAATGTATGTATGTTAGAATCCAGGAGAGCCTCATATGAGACACTGGCACAGACAGTGCATGCCACAGATCTTTCTTCTTATGCATATCTAACAAATCCAATTGTCTAAAAATTGAAAATTATTCTTATATGCCAAAATATAATATTTTCTATTATCTAGATACATATGGGAAATGGAGGACTTACAGATTTTTTCAAGCCTATGAGGACATTTTAAGGACAGAGTGAAATTACAGTTCTGCATTAAGAGGAATATAAAGCTTTTCTCCAATTTCATCTGATATTCTGTGAATTGGAATAAGGTCTGGTGGTGATTCAGCTGACAGTGACTGGTGTCCCTAGCACCCTACTATGTCAGAAAAGCATAAGGAGGAGCAATTGGTTCAACAGCAAGAGAAAGAGGGGGGTTGAGGGACTGGCTGCATAGTGCTTTTTTTCCAGTTGGGCTTAAACCATGGCAGGCTGATAGAGGGAAACAGCACCATGAAAACTCTGCCCAGGGAGGAAGCTCAGGTGCACTGTCTGCAGAAGCAGTGAATCAGGTCCCATACCAGAAATGTCAGCCTGAAATGTTACAGTACAAAATTCTGCAGAGCCAAAGCTCAGGGGGTTGCCATTGAGCAGTGTGAGAACAGCAACAACAAAGCTGTGTGGTCAAAATCTCAGTGCTGTATACAGGGACCTGTACACTTAACAGCTGACATTGTCAGACTGGCAAGGCAGAAATCATAAATGGTCATAGCAGTAATCAAATTTCCACATGACTAGGCACAACCACAGTATTCTGTACCAATATTCCTAGAAAAGTCATGACTTGAGCTTCCAAAAAAAAAACCAAAAACCCACTGTTCTTTTCTTAGTTCTTTTCAGTTTACGTCATCTCCTAATTTTTCTCTGTGCTTACAAGATTAATGTTCTTTTTATCTCTGCTCACTTTGCTAATAGCACTTCACAGTTTTTATTACAGAGAGCTGGTGCTATTAAAATTTGCGTTATTTTGCATATTTATCTCCAGTTTATTTCTTCCACAATTTCGTTTTCATATTGTGTTTCTACACCTTCTGTGTGCAACTGTGAAGGTTTTGCTGGTTTTTAAGCATATATGACCTTTCCAGAGAAATTATAGTCCAGTCAAAATGGTTAATGTTTTCTTAAGAGATATTCCAGTGTGCAAAATTCCAAAACATGATAGACTGGTGAAAATAAAATTCACCAGAAAACTTTTTTTTTTTTTTATAATAGACATTATTTTCTGTATTGACAAATTGCCAAGACTTTTTGCAAAGTGTGGACTAAAACTAGTAATTAATGGAGTATGCACTAGACAGCTTGCATTTTTTTCAATTAGAAAAATAGTCTGACCAAGTCAGAAATAGTAGTGCAGAATGAAGGGACTAAGCAAGCCAAGAAAAGTGTTAGAGGGTACAGGCTCATTATGAAGAATAAAGATTGTTAAGATATTTTTATTGCTAATTATGATGCTTTGATAGAAACTATTGCACAAAGATTTTTCACTTACATTAGACCATGACATCAAGAAAAGCAAAGAAGATCCCATGGAAAATACTTTATTTAATTTTTAAAGGAAATGATAAATTTAATATTGGATAATATAAAAGTCATAATTTGGTAGAGATGAATTGGTTATGTAAATATAATACTATTTAATATTTAGTTTTGAATAGAGCATTTCAGATACAAAGGAAAGAAGAAACTGTCCATCAAATTGTGTGTGCTTATGCAACAGACGTTTTGGTAATTCTTCTTTCTGCTTACCTTGTGTGCACTGCAATAGTGATGAGAGATAATAAAATTTCAAAAATTAAGACTTCAGTAAAAAACTGAGAAGGAGCTCTCTGGCCATCAACCTGCACAGCTGGAGGAAATCTATCAAAAGGCCCCATGGCAGCTGTCTTTTCTCATTTTAGCACCATTTACTCACAGAGCCAGTGAAACAGCAGAGTTGCCATCTTCTAACCCAGAACCTGGAGCATGGAAATGAAAGTTCTTTTCTTCTCCTCTGTATCCATGATCTGGGATGGGGAGAGAGACAGATATGGAAATGTTGTTCTGTCTTTCCTACCCACTTCCTCCCATGGGAACTATAGGAACAATACAGGTGCTTGCATCTTTAGCTTAATTAGAGACAGACAGATCTTAAGGTACCACTGAGGGACCATAGGCCCCCTTTCTTACCATGGCTATACAACACAATGTGGTCTTTGCAGAACCTTTTGGTATAACTATAGTTGTTACAGACCCAAATAAAATCGACCACACAAGTCCATACAATGCATTACCCGCAGGGCTGGATACAAAAGAGCTGAAGCTCATTTCCATCTTCAGATGCATTGTGGCATCAGTGGAAGAGCCACCTTTTCAGCAGTCCCAGTGAGATGTCTCCCTGCCTGCTTAGAGGTTGGTTGAATCTGTGCCATCACAGTGCTGAGCCAGAAGCATGTTGTTTGCTATGACCTGGTGAATTTTCACCATGAGCTCATCCTCTGCCACAACTGAAATGAAGCAGAGAAAAAGAAGATAAGGTCTGTGTATGACGTGTGCATCCAAATCTGGGTGCTTCTTCCATGACAAGGCATCTGCCATGAAATTCTGTTTCCTAGATGACAAAGGAAAGTGAAAGGGAAGGACAAAAAGAAGGAGGGCCAGGAGGCAAAGCAGAGAGAGATGCATTTCATCCCTCAATACTCTTACAGACTGGAGGGCTGGTCATCACCATTTTCAGTCCTTCTGCTCCCTCGCAGTTGTGCTGTCAATCCTCAAGGTTAGATTTAATTAATAGGAGCTCATTATCTCAGGTATAATTCTTCTCAGTGGGGTGAGTTACCCAGAAAAGCAGGTACAGGTTGGAGCATTTGGTTCTACACTAAAAGAATGAGTATAGGATAAAAGCTACAGTGAATTTTTCAAAAGCCGGTTGTGTGTCAGGCACCCATAAAAGTCAAGCCCTCTTTTTGGTAAGTGCCATTGTGGCAGCTACGAAGCAGAAATCCCCCTCCTGAACTATCTTTAGAGCATGCATGGCAAGTCCTGAAAACCATTGCACCTGTGCTAGAAGGTGCTGCCAACTTGTGATGTCATCAGTCTCCGTGGAGTCTATGTGCAATTCAGTGTTGCATAATTACCCCAGGAGCTCCACCCTGTATTGGTCAAAGCAGCATTTCTTCTGATCAGCACAGCCAGCACTGCTGCAAGTCATTGAAAATGCTCTTAATAAATATCTCCTGCAAGGTGCAGAACACCAGGATGTCATACAGGTATACCATAGCATAGCTATGAAGGAAGTCCCTAAGAACATCATTTACAGAATACTGCAATATTGCAGAGACTGAATGGCATCAGAGGATGCTCATAGTGGCCCCTTACAGATCCACCATAGAGGGCAGCAGAGCCCACTGCAGATGCTCAGAGCACTTCAGAGTAAGAGGCAAGGAGTTCTGGTTCTTCACTCTTCACTCTGATGTCCTTCCACTTCCTGTAATCCATGCAGAGGCAGACTCCCACATTTTTTTTTTGTGAAAAAATGCCATATGGAAGCCCTCAACAGAGGAGTCAGAGGAGAAGCAGAACTACTACACAAGATTGTTCTTGAGGTACTCCTCAAGGGCTTCTGACTCAGATTCTGGCCAAGCAGAAGTGCTCCCAGAGAGCACCTCCTCCTGAGTGGGGGAAGTCACAGGTAACAGTCTCTCATACCATCACAATGGTGAAAGGTGTTTTTCTATTAGACACAGGAAATGTGGAAAGCAGCACTTCTCTAATTCCTAACATGATTATAGCACATATGTCTTTGTCTGTGTGTGCATGTAGCTTACCAAAATGCCTCCCTCAAACTAGAAAAATTCTGGGGTGATGAAAATCCTTGTTACTTGTGTAAATCCACTACTCAATTACATTAAAAAGGCTAAATCTAGATATGCACATTAAATCCTTTTAAAAACCTTCTAAAAATCCTTTCAAAAACCTTCTACTGCCATAAAGAAACCTGAGTGGCCTTGTTGGGATGCTACATACAGTAGATATATGAAATCTATAGAAGTGAGTATATCACCTAAGCTATAAATGCAATCTGAATGAAATGCAGGAAAAAACAGTAATGAAATGATACAGGAATTAATGATAACAGAGGCCTGCTAATACAACAATATCTTACCTTCTTGGTCAGTATGTCTAATATACCTCCCAGAAGATCCTTATTTATGATGTACAATACAGACTGGAAGTAACCATGTGTAAAAACATCATCTTGAAAAGTACCATTGAGCTGGAACACCAAATGCACCCATTGTAATGTCTCTAACATCCACAGCACTCATTACAACCTATCATGACCATGTTGTGTGTGCCTTTCAGTCTTCCTGGCAGCTTGTTCTGTTTGAGGGGTGATTTGGAAAGGGAGCATTTTCTGAAAAAGACAGAGACAAATTATTCCAATGATAGGCCAGTGGAAAAAATGGAAGTGCATGAATATGATTACAAATATGATGTTTGGCTTTGCTTCAGTCACTTCAATACAACAGTATGTAGCATGCTCAGATCTGCCAGCTTCTGAAAGAATGGAGATTTCAGCACTGTCAATGTATTTAAAAACAAGATACCTGACAGAAAAACAAACAAACAAACAAAAAAAAAAAAACAAAAAAAAAAACCCAAAAAACCAAAAACACACAAACCCACAAAAAACTCCAAAATAAAACAACAAAAACAAACAAACAAACAAACCCCATCCCAAACTCACTATTTTTTCATTCTTGGTGGATCAACAAGATTTGATTATTTAAACTGGCACTGGCAACACAAATGTCCTTCAGGTATTTTCTTTGGTGTGCCTATGTATGGCATTCATGTAAGGTATGTGCCATTCCAGTTTATCCTGTCTCACGCTGTAGAATGGTTTCTAAATTTTTACAGACTGAAGCAGCTGCTGAATTGAAAACAATGTTTTTTAAAGAATAATGTTTTGTGGCATAGAAGGAAAATATATTTGATGTTGTATGTATGGAAAATAGTTACATAGTAGTTCAACTCAGTGAGTAAACTTAGAGCAAAATTTCTAATTTAAAGTTTCTTTTAAAAACAGTTTCCATTTTTGGAAAGGTGCAAGTGAAATATTTGAACTAACAGGCAAAAATTACCATCTTTAGGTGATATGATAGTAAGTTCTTTTGCACGTATATACTACTACCTGAATAGTAACACATATGAATAGTAACCTGATTACATGAATTAAAGAGCATCTCTTCCAGAGATACTACCAAGTTTTTGTGCTAAGCAGATCAAAAGAAGCATTGAAATGGTCATTCATATTCCTGTTTCACAGTATTAATTCCTGTAGTAAAACTAGTAATGAACTTCACTAAAGGTTATGTGATATATTCTTAACTGTATTTATTGCTTTGTCGTGATAAGAGA
This sequence comes from Phylloscopus whistleri, assembly GCA_017589585.1. NCBI lineage: Eukaryota > Metazoa > Chordata > Aves > Passeriformes > Phylloscopidae > Phylloscopus > Phylloscopus whistleri. Next base: position 1,510,194 of record JADMLD010000722.1, read on the forward strand.
TCTTTCCAATAGAAATAACTCTTTTGAACGTAAAGATAACACAAAGACTTTTAAGGGCAGAAATGTTTTATTTTCATGCTTGATCAGCCATGTTCCCTTGCTTTTTGCTGCTTGTATTCATCTGGTGTGTTTACCCAGATATCTTGGTCATGTTGACTGAACAAATACTCTGAAGTGGGCTGTGCTGTGCAGAAAAACTGTAGTAGCCATCAAACTACTTGGAAATTAGTTTTCTTTAGAGCAAAGAAATTATAGGTTTCTCTTAGCTCAACCTATAGTGAGGGAACTGAAGAGGCATCAGGAAAATGGAATGAACTCACTAAGCATAATCTGAGGGAACTTCAGAGGCAACTGTAAGAGTGTTTTAACTCTTCATCTCCATAGTGGAAAGAGGTTATTCACTAATCCTTTCTTTCAGGTGCTGTGGAAAGTGCAGTACAGGTTGAGCCATTGAAAAAATTGCTTGACCTCTGAAAAGAAAATAGATTCAAAGTTCATTAGCCAGGAGCTGGATATGTTTAGTCTGTCTCCAAAGAAAGATTTTCCATCTTAAGCTGTAAACATTTTATCCAATTTTATCCACTGTAAATCAAAATGTTCTCAATGCTGGCCAAGAAAGTGAAGCATTGTTAGCTCATTAAATAAAAAGGGCTGAAGGCCAATACTTCTCTTCATCATTAAACTTTATCTGGAACATGTTGAATAGATGGTGGATGACTTGTGAATTCTCTTTAAAATTACAAATTACCTTCTTGCGCCTTGGTATCAGCTGTTGCTTTTCCTATTAATATTAAAAAGTCAACAAAATTAATATAGAAATAATCTAAAATGATCAGCAACCGTTATTTCAGCTCCTGGACACGTAAGACATGAGATATTACTTGTCTCCAAAACTTTCCATTTCGAATCTGTGGGAAAAAATACATCCGATAAAAAAAAAAAAAAAGGAAAAAAAAAAAAAAAAGGAATGTAGTAAAAGCTAAGAAGGCCACTTAGCTTAGTGGAGTTCGCTTAACATTAGTTAAGTAATGATTATATTATGAAACATATAGTACTCTGCATATAGCTGGCTGGTCCCTGAGAAGATGAGAAACACAGTCCTCATGGAAAAGGCATTGTTTGAAATCATGTAATAAGTAGTTCAAATACAGCAAAACCTTCTGCTTAAGGTTATGATTCTTAGCCCAATTCAAATATAGCGGACCTACAGACCTGATAAAATGGACTACTTTGAGTCCTGTGTATTCAAAGCCTCCAGAGAAAGCAATCATATTTTGCTTATGTTAAAGCAGTAAGACAAGCAACTTCTAATCACTAAGTTTTTTTATCATATTACATGTACTCATTAGCCTTCCATTTATCTTTCTCAGGACTTACTGTGAGATTGTACCTGCTATGCATTGCCTCTGAAAAGGAGGCTCCTCTAGGCCTGGCTGGAAATTCATGTCCATCTCTTGGAACTAGCAACTGGGTCCATAAATCAGTTGAGCTCACTGCTCTGACAGAAAGTCTTTTTTTCCCTTTTTTTTAATGAGTTAATTTTCTATCAGGTCATTGAACTGTTCCACTTCCTTCTTTGATTGCACCATAATTAGATTTGAAACAAGTGGATAAGCAACTGTGTGTGGTACAAGAAAGCTGGAGAAAAATTGAATAGACTAAGAATGAACTATAATGCTATAGAGTATAATGAAACCACACCTTTATTTCTATATCTGGAAAGTTTACTAATCGAAGTGAAAGAGTTAGCAGATTAACACTGGCTTTACTATTGCAATCAATTGCCCTGCTTTATCCTTTTGTTTTATTTTATATGTGCCCTCTTTTGTCTGAAAATGGTGAGGGATCAGTCACTTCAAATTATGGTATCAAGGCAAAATACTTCAACAAGCATTTACCATACTCTTAATCTGTTTGGATTTCCTTTCAATAACACTGAAAACCAAAGTACATTATGGAAGCATAAAGATAATATTTTTGTTGTAGGATCCCATAAAAATCCTACTGGCAACATCTACCCTGTGCAGCAAAGTTCAGTGTTATTATCAAAAATGTCTTGGGTTTCACCCTATCCCTTTCACTGGTCACAAGTAGCCCTTAAGTTTGTACTCTGAAATCAGGTACAAAGTTTGTTGGCCTTGTTCCATGCCAAAAATCATGCATGATTTCCATTCACATCAACCACTTTCTAGTGAATCAGCCTCATGATGACTATGATTATGTGACAATGCTGTGTTTCAACCCAGATTTACCAGTCAGCTGTTTGTCAGAAAGTAAAATAATAATATTGGTGATATTATTATAATCATCATAATCATCATCATCATCAACAACAATAATATTTATGATATTATTATTACCATCATCAACAACAATAATAATAACAATAATAACAACAACCACCATGACCACCAGACTTCCTTTTAAGGGCTGATGGTTAGGAGCCAAACAGATGTACCAATTCTCACCGTAGGGCTATTAGTCTTCGAGTAAACTGAAACCATCACATATGTTTGGATTCTTAAAGAAATTAATGTTACCTTGTCTATGACTGGTTTCAGATGTTTTAATCCTGCATTTCCATAATAAACCAGTCAGATTTAACAATTTGTTTAAGACTGGGGATAGGGAAATTGCTTTCATTTCCAGTCATAGTTTAACCCAGTTCCCTCCTGTTGTTGATGTCAATTTCCATTGTGGAGACAAGTATAAAAATGTTCATGCTTTGTTTCAGTCTTCTCAGAATGTTTCAGTCTTCTCTTCTTTCAGTCTTCTTAATCAAAATTATTATGATTTGCACATATCAGTACATATTGGAAGGATTTAGTACAGGATCTCAAGAGCTAGCAGAAACTGCACTTTCACAGTTCAGATCCCTGAAAAAGTGAGACCTGGCAATGAAGATGATCATGTACTGACAACATTCACACTGTAGCTATTTGTCAGCTAGTAGCAGTCTTGTTTTAACTTACCTTTTTTCGTGCATAATATCATTAATCTGAACTTTCCAAATGGGAATTTAAACTTTATTTTCTAGTATTACAAATCAAGCACCTTTGAAGTTAATGAAATAAGTATTTAAGTATTAAAAATACTGTATTATGCACAGTATCAAGTAATGCAAAGGATGAATTGACTAGTTCAATTTTCTTTCATTTCTTTAAAACTTGTCTCAGAGTACATGCTACATATAGTGTGACTTTCCATTTTTATGGATCCTCTGGCAGTGTCAACTGTTTTGGTCTAAACAAAGGTTAAGAATACATAATTGCTGCTGAAGATATATACATATCTTCATTTTAAGTTTCCCTGTTATTTTATTGCATATTTTTGTAAGAAATAAAGAGATTTTCTTGACTTGTTTTTCAAGACACAAGGCTAGGGAAAAATAATGGTTTAATCATCTTAGAAAAAAACAGGAGTAGAAACAATATTTATAAATATATTAAAGGAGGAAAATGTTTGGAAAAGATCTATTAAAATATATTTCCCTTGGGAAATATAATATCAGCTTGCATGATTAATTTACAGTGTCTCAAGAATTCACTGAAACCCATCTTAAACTTCTTTATGTGATCAATTCTGTTTTACTACTCTGAGATTTATGCAATGAAGCAAATAAATTTTTGATTGATTTGGTTGATTTATCTCACAGTTCCACTTGTGTGACAAAGCATGAGAGAAGCAATGAATAGAGATGAAATCAACTGATGTACAGAAAAGAATTTATTATATGCTAATGTTGTTTATATTTGTGAAGATAATTTAGATTTTTTTAGTGTTTTCTAAATATATCAGGAATACCAAAAAAGTTATTCAAATCAAACAATTATTTTTTTCATTCAAACTTGAATATGATCTGTGCATATAGTTCCAATGCTTTCGAAAATTCAAAAATTCTGCCTTTTGAATGGAAACTGAGGTTTCTGTTTAGGCCATGAGTACACAGTGGAATGGGAATACATTATAATCTTCACAAGTGTTGTCCAAAGTGCCTGAAAATATCATGGTGATGCCATCACTAAGAGTAACAGTCGTCTACTTTGTACAGAAATAGTAATCACAGTAGGTTTTTTAATTCTGCCAGAAAAAAATGCCCAAGAATAAGTGCGGATGATCCTTATCTAAGATAGAAATCAAAATTAAGTTCAGATAACATGAAAGTGTGAGAAAGACACTGTAGAAGGAGAACATTTGGAAGGCTTATTTTACAGAATGAGTGCATTTTCTCAACTAAATTAATTTGAAAAAGGAAAGTTTGTAATAGATTTTTCCTGAATTTTCATTCAACACTAGTGGTAATAGGCACTGTAGTCACTTTTTGTGCATACTAAATAAAAATTAATATTGACATATCTTTAGGTCACTTTCAATAATTTTACTGATGTCCAAATTGTATATACTCCTCTGTCAGTAGAAGGTTTTGTAGATTTGAATCCTACAGTGTATAGCACATGACAATACATATGCACAGAACCTTTCTCCATTTAAAGCCAAAGTCAGGATCAACAAAACTTCAGACAAGATTAGAAAGCTCAACATGCAACTCCTTGCTGGTACAAGAATCAATGGACAAGCACATCTTCTCTGGATGCCATCTTGGCATCTCATTTACTTATTTCTCGCCTACAACTGAAAGTTGGCTGATTTTTTATTAAGAGTGAGGAGGTTTGGCACAAGTTATTCTGACGATCATCAGGGATCATGGAAGCACAGAATCATTTAAGGTGAAAAAGATCTGAGTCCAACTTTAAGCCAGAACAGCCAAGACTAAACCATGTCTTTAAGTGCTACATCTACACGTTGTTTAAATGCCTCAAAGACTGGTGACTGAACAATTTCCCTGGGCAGCCTCTTCCAATGCCTAAAAATCATCTGGTGAAGAAATTTTTCCCAACATCCAATATAAACCTCCCCTGATGCAACTTAAAGCCATTTCCTCTCATCTTGTCAGTTATTATTTGGGAGAAGAGACTGACCCCCCACCATATTCAAAACCACTAAGAAATTTTTGGTGCATCTGATGCCCTTGATAGATGCTCACATACAAAAAAAAAAGCCTTAAATTTCACCTTTCTTCTTTCCAAGAGGAAAATAAATGGATTAGTGTGTCTCTGAAATGAAGAGGTTTTTAGGTTTTTAGGTTTTAATAGTTTCTTAAAGCATGAGGGAAGGTTTTAAATTTGGTCTTTTTTTCCTTTTTAAGATTTTTTAAGCTTGTCTTAAAGTGGTCTGTCAGTCATGCACCTTTTATGACTTTAATTTTTCATAAGGAGTTATATGATTTCCATTTGCTTCCTGCAACCTACTATGGGCTGATGCAGTGGCTGGAGTGAAGGTGTTTTTCAGGGTCACAGTTCATTTCTCAGTCATCTCCTATCTGTCCTGTTGAGTGTATAATTTGATACACTTCATGGACATTAAACTGATGGGCAGTACTGGGCCCAAATTAGCTTTAGGAACAAATTGGGGATTGACTGTGTCATAATACGAGATAGACCTCAGTGGCAGGGAAAGCTGTGTGAAGCTGGAAGGTGCCACACACGAAACCCTTCTTGTGTCCCTGGGGTGCATCACAGACAGGCAGTACTTTACTTCAGGCAGTTGTATGAGACAGAACAACACTCACCTCTTTTTGTGCAGTATCACCCATTTTTGCTTGATGTTGCATTGCAAAATAAGATTTTAGATGCTACACCCAGTCCAGTGGAAAGAAGTAGATGTTAAGGAATTTTAAAATATATTTGTTTGAAAAAACAGGACAAGAAATTGTCAGCACTTCTTTTATTGTCCCTTTCCTTTGTATTTTCAAGTACTCATTTTCATAAGTACATGTAATATTCAAACAGTATAAAAAATACATATTTAGATCTAAAAAATATCAGGATCCTACTAGCAATATTACAGTGTATGCATTACTGCAGTCCTCAGTTGGTTTGATCTATTTATGAAAGTTTCTATCATTTTTGTTGTCACATGTCAGTGTTTCTGGAACATCTTACAGAGCTTGTTGAGAGCATCTGGCTGAGCTCTAAGGGAAGGTCTGACCTTAGGCATTAGTCAGCATGTCTACAGTGCAACTTTGTTACAAAAAACATCTGTGAAGTGGCTTTACTGATTTCTGTTCCGTGTCCTACAGCAATTAATAAGCAACTTAACTTTGTTAAGAAAAGAAAACTAGGTCTCCTTCAGAATCAATTATTTGTGAAAAACATCTTTGGTGGAGACGACCCTCAAAGACAATGTGGAGAGTGAGACTGGTGAATGGTGAGGATGAAGAGTTGTGCAGTAGGATATCTGTTCCCTCCTGTGAAAAGCCTGTCAGCATTCCTTGTCCCTGGAGTGGAAATTCATTCATCTTGAATCTTGTGATGCTGTATTTATCATATTTCCACTGGAAGGTACCTGAATGATATTTACTGAATATATTATGCCAAAGCATTCAAAATGTCCAGGATCATTTTCAAAAGCAATTTGAAGCCCATGGGGACTAGAACTCATTCAGCTTTTCTCACTCTGACTTCTTTTTGATAATTCCTGAGGAATATTGCCCATGATTGATACTGAGGTGAGTGTTTTCTAACAGTGAAGTCAAAAAGTGAGCTCAAAAATGGTTGTCAATACATTTAGTGTGGTGATTAAAGCACAAATGTTAAAGGAAGCAGATTATCAGAGACAGCATACAGGGAGGTAGGCTTTTTTGAATGGAACCATGTTCTACTTGAATACTCTAGTGCAATATATTTGTGTTTAGGGTGTTCCTGTCTTATTGATGAGCGTTAAATCCAAGATGATGTTCGATACATGGTCTGCCTAGTATCTTTGTCCTTGTAATTTTATAAACAACATATTTTTTTCCAGTAAAGTTGCTCAGAGGCATATAATTTCACTTCTGCATGCACCCCAAGGTCTGGCTACTGTAGCAAAATGGAGCAATTTAGTGCTGCCTTGAGGTTAAGTGTGTTCAATATCCACTAAGTGCAAGTTCCCTCACTTAATTCTGAACTGATACTTTGGGCTTCTGCACAAAACACTGGATCCAAAAGTCTTTTTCTCAAAAACTAGAATAGGAGAAGAATGCACCAGCCATGTTTTTGCAACAATACCACAGAAGACTCACAGTGAAAATCAGGACCCAATCTGTCGGAGGTTTCATGGAGTTTGAGCATTGTTTTGCAAGTTAGCTGCTTGGGGACTAATAGCTCTAGGAACCTCTGAGGTTTGGGCCTATCCAAATTTCTACTGAGTCAATTTATCAGAAGTAAGGTATTCTGCTTTACTTCTCCCTGTGCAGACTTTTGTCACATAATACCTGTAAGGCAGAAAATTGTAGAAAATTGATTTTTTTCAAGGAAGTGGCTCATCTGCTGCATTTTTTTCCTATGTGAGGTAGTTCCTACAGCTGCTAACCTGCTTCCCTACTAGGAGATACAGTACTTGGCAAAAAAATATAGACAAGTATCCATGATCACTGGAGCCTGACCAGTTCCATCAGCACTCAATACACTGAGGCATCTAAACATGGCATGCTGGGGTTAACGAATTGAACCCATAGACTGAATGGTTAGACCTAATGGAAACTAATTATGGATGAGGCAAGAAACTGGTGTTCTGTTCTCTTTTTAGTGTAGGAATTGAAATCTACTTTGTCTCTAGTCTAGAGATAAGGTAAGGGAGAAAAAGACGAATCTTTCTTGTGTAGATGTACACACTGGAGCCAGGAACACTGGAAGGTGTGGGGGAGAATTTGGAACTGCAACCTAGCAAAGGAGACAGTCTTTTGAATGGTTCCTTAGGTGAAATAAAAAAAATGTAGTAGAAAGAAAAAAAAAACGAAAAATTACTTGAGTAGTTCTTTACTCATCATCTGATTAAAAATATACCTGAATCTGTGAACAGGTTGACACTGGGCTTTGAGACAGTAACGAGAACCTACAGATTCATACAATTCAGCTAAGCACTTCTCTGATGTTATAAAATTTAATAGCTCTGCTGTGCTAACAGCCATACTGCTTTCACATACTGATATACTAATTATATCCTTAGTCCCCTTATCTCTTTCTGTGACTGAAAGAGTTATAGATATGTACACCTTCTCCTGTCTTCAGATTCTCAGTGAATAACTTTCTTCTCAGTTTCTGGGTGGTAGTTGTGAGCTATGTGTGAGGTAAAGTATGGCCATTAGCCATACTTTAGATATTACATCAGACTCTGTGCCCTATTTGCACTAGGAACTGAATTGTGAGAACTAACGTCTTTGTTTGTACAATTGATCAGTCATAAATTATATTATAGATAAAAATCAGGGATTTACTCAACAATAAATGATTATATTTATATTTATAGATATATTTTATAAAAATATTATATTTTTATATTTATTTGTTATAATTATATTTATTTGGCAAACGGACCAAGGAGTTGCTTTTTTTTACTTGTCTTTTTTTAAGCTTTAGGGATGTAGCCAAGAGTTCAGTTTACCTTTCGTATCTTGAGATTGGAACACTTCTTTCCCTTAACTCACAAACTTGACAGACAGGAGTGTTCTGCCACACTTTTCACTTTAGGACAGTAGATTTTATATTTTCTATGAGCCAAATATCCTTTACAGAGATGTCTGGGAAATAAGCCAGTTATAATGGTCTCAGGAGAATCAGCAGGATTGCTGAAAAACAAAAAAACTATGCTTATATTTAAGTAAATTAATGTCTTGAATTAGCACAGCAAATGGCAATTGACAGCTTTTGATGAATCTTGGCACTACTTTCTGATCAAACAGTATATGAGTCTTTAAATTAAAATGTATTTCTCTCTTCATTGACATTAATAAAATTCTGAATCCATAGGTTCTGAATTATTTCTACATTATAATTTATGTCAATTTTGTCCAAATTCTGTTTGTGTAGTTTTGGCCTATCAGGCAACTGTATATCTCAAAAGTGAGCAAAGCAGAGTCATTGCTAGGAATGATAGCATCATTTTCAAGTCACACTGTTAATTTTGATGGCAAGGTGCTCAATTTCAGTTTATATGTCTTTGGCCAAGGTTGGTTGGACCCTCTTTGAGAAAGACAGCATCTGGCAAATATTGATTTTTTTTTTTCCATTTGAAGGTAGCCCAAAGTGTTCCAGATGTCAGAGCTCTGACTTACAATCGTGCCAGATTTTGAATGAAAATTCCCAGGAGCAGAGCTTATTGGGGCAATATGCAGATACTCTGCTATTTATAGAAGAACACTAGTGTAATCAAATATCCACATAAGGACACCTTTAAATAGAAAATCATGGTGAAAATGTCTTCTATTACACATTGATATAGCTGTTCTGCATCTTGAAAGTCTGCAAAAGAACAAGTACAATTGGTTAATTAAGCATACTTTATCAAAGTAAGTTTAAAGATTTGATAGTGCATATATTGTAAAAAAGGAAACCCTCCTGACCCCTACCTTTTAGTCAGATGGTGTGCTGGTATAAAGTTTTTAAAAGGAAAGAGAGGAGATTCAGGAATAATTTCAATTTTTCTGTCCCAAATGTTAAATCAACAAACAGTCAGAAGAAGAACTAATCATATTTGTTAAAACTTGGAATTTTCACTTCTTTTCTGATATTTAATTTTATTTACTTTTTTGTATTTTTGTTTGTTTGTTTTACTTTCAGAACTGACAAGAAACTTCAATTCTATCATAGTGTTTCTCATTTGCATTACACTTGTGGCACTGTTATATGGCCTATCCATAGCAATTATAATGTTCCCAATTCCTACTGATGTGTTATAAGAGAATGTATTGATCCAATCAATGTTTAGGTGTACATTAAAAATTATATATATATATATATCTGTATTATTATATATATATTATATATATATATATATAATTTTTAAATTATTGGGGCCTGATGCTACTTAAAACTGATTAAAACATTTAGATCAAAGTGTTCCCTGTCTGTGCTGTAATGAAAGGAAGCTAAGCATCAAATGTACTAATTAGAAAGACAGCTGTTTTCTTGTTAATATCTTAGCTTGAAATAATTTTTGCTGGGAAGATGAAAATGTCATTTTATCTTTAGAAGTTGCATAGCATGCAGATAGGGTGTTTGTTGGTTGTTATTTTTTTTAATAAAAACCAACAAAAACAAAATAAAACCAAGGAACATGATTTTTAAAATATCAAAGAAATCTTTTGTGACATCCAGATTCATTTTTTTTAATAAGGCATTTATCAGCTACATGACTTCAGCAAAGAGTTGCTGTTAGCCATCACCATCATCAGTAGAAGATATAGGTCTTTCTAAAAGATAAGTTTTAATTTTATTTATGTGATTAAGACAATTGTATTTTTTCCTTAAATAGTATCAGGCATTTTTAGAGGATTTGACATGAAGGCACCAAAAAAGCTAGTGCAGTATATATAAAAAAAACTATACCTGCCATCTCAAAATGTCTGTTTTCCAGGAAGTCTAATTGGCCAACAAAATTGTAAGTTAGGCTTTTAAATGCCCAAAAGTCAACAGGATAATATTTGCAGCCCGGGTTTTTATTCTTCTATTGGAAGTTTTGTCTACTTTTTAGCACAGCTCAGTAACACTGTGACACTGAAAATAAGGCATCCTGGCTAATTCTCACTAACAAATGATGCTAAATATATGTCATAAATATCAAAGTTAATATTATACATTCACATACCCATAATAGCATATCTTATTGCATATTTCTACTTCTTGAATGCAAAATGAAAAATTAATTATTTAATTTTAAAATGGAAGTTTAACGTTTTGATTTTTTTTTTTCCCTTAAGGAAAATTATTCAAAATAGTTTTAGCTGTTCTTGTACCTATTGAGTCTAGGAGTGATAAAAGATTTTGTGATCAGAGTTATTAATTGGATATAGAAAGAATTGCCAGTAAGCTTTCCAAACAGATGTGACTGCTGGGACAAAGTTTATACTTTTACCTTGCAAAGTTGTCTTTCAATAGTACTTTCCTGGCTGTGTTGTCATTCCCACAGTGATCCCTGTGAATCCTGCAGAATCTGTAGAACACACCCACATTGTCTCCTACACAGACCAGATTTCTGCACCTACTTGGGGAAAAAAAAAAAAAAAAAAGTGCTTTTTTTTTCATTTCTGATTAATTAGTGAAAAATGGCCAGTGTTAGAGAAACACCAACTATTCCTTGCTAATTAACCCTGATACACTGACATCCAAGAAACACTTAGCTGAAGCCAAGACCTACTATGAAGGAGAAGATACAAGTATCTTTCTGACAGCAGAAACTCAAAACATACAATGTAATTTGTGCACCAGTCCTGTTCTATATGGCATGTAATTCCTGACCTCAATGGAAAGATTGATCATGACTTCTTCCATCTGATATTTATGAAATATTGCCTAGCATGTCTGGCAGAGTCAGTAATACATTTTCCTCTTTTTCTGTTTTGTCTCTTGTTTCTATAGCATCTGAGTTTTGTGTGATTTCTCATTAAACATTCTCAAGTTTCACCCACGCAGGCCATCTGGACTATAGTTAATATTTTAGGACCTATCCCTTTAACTTTGATGTACTTTCATGTAACTGCTAAAACATGGTGATATCTCTTCCTTCTGTCTTGAGAACCTCCTCCTCACAAACCCAGACATACCAGAGGAACCAAGGGCTTGATACTGCCAGCAGCTGAACTCTTTCAGATCACTTCCATATTTTTTCAAATCTGAGAAAATCTATGATGAGAAAAAGAAATCTGTGAACTCTCAGCAGCAAAAACCTTACCATAATGAAAGGCCTAAAGTCTTAAAGCATAAAATATTATATTAAAAGTAAGTTTCATGTCAGTGGTTTTTGAAGTTGGTTTGTTGCATTAGATTATGAACACCAAAATGGTACCATGTGGTACTGAAAGAGTGTGACCTACTAAAATGGATTCACTAATGACACTTTCAATACCATAGTCTGATCCCTGTCTTCACCTGAAGCTTATTTCCCTCTCAGGTTCATTGCATTTCATCTGAGTAACTGTTTTATGAACCAACAAGTTCTGTTCTATGATTGGAACAATCATTTTACTCTGATTTAACCCAGAAGTATCTCTCAAATAGCTCAGTTACTTTTGAAATAGTCTTAGGGTCTGATGTTACTATTTTTCATTCTTATGAAGTGAAAAGAAGCTTGGAAGATAACAAAGGTCAGATAAATGTTTTTAAGAAAAAAACTGACAGCTGTCATAATACTTGTGCTTAGTGTAATAAGACACTTGTCTGTGATCTCACCCTCCTGATCCTGTGGGATTGCTGTAATGGCATTTCTTTCCTAAAGATGGACCCACAGAAATGGTCCACGGTCTGTCTCATAATGTTGACTAACTGAACCACGATCACTTGCTTCTTGAGCACAGCGACTGATCAGAATTGGTATCTTACTCTTCTTCCCTGTCATCTGCATCATTCTACTCAGGCGAAATGCTCAGTGACAAGGACATGGTTTGGGCACTGATGCATGTGCAGCAGGTCACTCATGACTAAAGGAGGCCCACTGAGCCACTAGCAGGAGCTGCTTGGAACTTTCCAGCTTGTGAAAAGAGAGTAAGGGCAGAATTCAGTTCCCTTTGCTCATATGTCCACGCAGCCTATATGTTCCAGGAGTCTAAGATATATTCAGGAGTGCAAAAAGGGCTTTTAACTAGCAGCTGTAGGCAAGGAGAGATACCCAAGTGTGTCCAACAGACATAAAGCATCTTATGTAGAATTGAGCTCCAGATTTTTGTTGACCCTGACTGAGATCACAATCATCACATATAATACCTATATTCAGGTTTCATGACCTCTGACTTTGACCCAAGGAAACTGTAATAATGGCAATTTTAAGGGCTGTCATGAAAGAGACACTGCATTAGGCATCTCTAAAATCTGGTTGAGAAAGGTTTTACAAGGTAGGGGATCCATCCCACTTCTAGGAGAGGCACTTCTTTGAGAGAAGATAAATTTACTTCCTCTCCTGCCACCCAAAAGTTCTATTGAGGCTGCTTTTGTATAGTTCTGTGTTTTGTCTGTATAAATTTATTGCAAATTACAGAAAATTCCTTGACGTTTGCCACAGTTTAATTTTCCTCTTTTGTTGTTTGTTTTCAGACTACTGCAGAAATCTGATCACTACAGAACCACTTGCCAAAATAGCACAGAAACAGGGCAGAGAGCGTAATGGTGATCTTGCCAAAGAATTTTGATCCAATATGCTACACAGTGCACAGAGTGCTCTGCCTCAGTAGTCATTGAACACTGGTTGTTTCTGAGACACTTCATCCATAACCTGTGTTAAGTTTAAATGTATTTGCACTGTTAATCAGAATGCCACACAGTATAATGGATTTAGGTGTCTGCTATGCCTAAATGTGTTATTTTAGGAGATTCAAGTAGTTTTAATTGGCTAGTTTGGGATAATGATCCTTAAATTCCCTGTCTCATCCTTTCCACTTCTTTGCCAACAACTTCAAACTGGAGGATGAGCATAGGTGTGCAAAAGGATATTTTACTAGGGATTATAAGAATATAACAGAAAACAAACATAAGTATCTCCTGGAGTGAGGAACACTAGAACCTGAATGTTCGTAAGGTGTATGGACACATTGTCATTAACCAGAAGATCAGCATATGTTGCTGTATGCACAATCCCCTATGTCTGTCAATTTTCCCTTTAGCCTGTCAAGAAATATTCTCCGCCTCCTCAAATTGTGAAGAAAACACTGTTAAGTCACTACATTTCCCACTGTCCTTTCAGAATGTCTCTGGTTGAACTATGGATTGAAGGGTCTCTAGAAAACCTTGGCTTTAATCTGACACAAATTGATAGTTGACTTTTTGAAGAATATCCATTTCACTTTCCTGAAGAACCTCACTGTTTCTGTGGTGAAGTATTTTAGGGAAAGTTTTTTCTCATTTTGGAAATCATCTTTAAGGCCAGGGACTAAATTCTATGAACCTGCTAACAAGGATGTAACAATCTTTTAGTCCAGGACTTTTTGGATTTGCACTGAAAGTGAATAGGATCAAGGTTTAAAAAACGAGAATAATTTATGCTATTATATGCTTATTTTGTTTTACCTATACATATTAGAGGACTGTCTAACAATTCTCTTTTAGAAAAATTTACCTTCAGAAGATTTTCCCTTTGCAGAAGACATAAGGACTAAGAGCAGTAATAGACTTTCTTCTGTTTACATAGCTACCTACAGCTCTGTTGAAGACCAGACTTGCTCTTCTACTTTCAGTGGATGTCTAAGTGTTATTTCTACAGAAGAAATATTGTGTATGTTCCTGCTTTTGTTCTCAAACGTGTCTCTGAGAGAATAAAAACTCTCTCGCATTCATCTTACCTGACGTACATTCCTCCTCTACTCTGATTCCCCACAGTTGTCCACTTATTACTTTCTCCTCAAGTCCTAGACAAAGGCTAAGCAGAGTAATTCTAAAGACAAAAAATTATTTCCCATACACAAAATATTTATAAAGATTGCTTGTCAGAAGTCTTTTACAGTGATACATTGGTTTCTGGAATGATGTGGAACATGACTGCTTTCTTAAACAATCTTTTTTCAAACAGGGTACATAAAGCAGACAAAGTATCTCACTGGTGAATATTGACTATGAAGTGCTTCACTAGCAGCTGAACTTCTGGTTTAAAGCTCATGCTTTTAAAGTCAGAATTAGCTCTTTTAATGGGTGAAATATCCTAAATATTCCCTCTAAAAACATGTTGCATTTTGATATATTATTCAACTATTTTCACAATCAGTCTTAGTAAAACAGTTCCAGTTTTACTGAGTATGAGACTAACCTTGCTTCAACCCAGCCACCTGTCAGTCAGAGAGTACTCTCAGATGTCCTTGAACAATCTTTTCAATTAGAAAAGAAAAATTAGTTCTTATATTTTTGTGTGGACTTCAGTGCTGGCTAATGTCCTTTCTGGATTTTCTTTTTCATGTTTTTTTTTCATGATGTAGACTAGTAAATTTAACTATAGACAAGATTATTTTTTAAACTTTACAATTAAAAGACACATCACCCTCTTAATAAAATACTCTTCTATTATTTCAATAAAAGCATTATTTTATGGAAGATCATTGTATTTATTAGATTTATTAGCACACAGAAATCTTTAAGTCACTATTTTTCACAAGAAGATTTAATGTAATTAAGTTT
Organism: Phylloscopus whistleri; assembly: GCA_017589585.1. Lineage (NCBI taxonomy): Eukaryota > Metazoa > Chordata > Aves > Passeriformes > Phylloscopidae > Phylloscopus > Phylloscopus whistleri. The sequence continues at coordinate 1,525,382 of JADMLD010000722.1, forward strand.
ATAATTTTTTTAAAGATTTGTTAGTTTATAAAGAGTATCCTTTGAATATAGGTATACAGGTATGAACATTCAAAATTCAGTAAAAATTAAGTTATTGTAAACAAAAAACAAATTTGTAGATACATTGGTGATTTAATCTGAACCTGTCTCCTACTTTAGAGAAAATGTCAGAAATGATTATAAAAAATATAAATATAAATATAAAAATATAAATATAAATATAAAAATAAATATAAAAATAAATAATAAAATAAAAATAAAAATAAAAATAAAAATAAAAATAAAAATAAATATAAATGTAAATATAAATATAAATATAAATATAAATACAAATACAAATACAAATATAAATATAAAATAACTCAGGTTATTTTTTCAGTATCCTGAGGAAAGCCCATGGCTATTCTTAGACACTTTTAATCATGCTAATATTGCAGTTGTTTTTATTTGAAGAGTAAAAGGGTGATGGAGAAGTAGTAATTTTTTCAAGTTTACAATTCCACTCCAGTAACAAATCTTCCTTAGTTTTATCTGCTGTAAACCTTCATATATGTGCATGCCTCTATTCAATTTAAAAGAACAGAAAGAAATCAGATAAAATTGAGTTACTTGCTCAAGGTCTTTATCTGGAGTTATTTTAAGGCTATTTAGTATTTTAGCCAACATGTGAGAGATGAAAACACACTGCTTTGTTGTGCCTTATAAGATGTGTGATGCTCTTCATCCTTCTCTCTTTCCACCCATGTTGCTTGAAGGAGCTGATTTTAGACTTACACAGGGGGAAATATGAGACCTGCATTGCTCCTTTGTTATCCACAACAGTTTTAAATGCTACTTTGAGCAAAAATCTCCCACGATCACCTTTGTATCCAAGGGCTTTTAATGTTCTGAGAACAGATATCCTTGCTGCTGTCTTTCTCTTCTGGACCAATGTTGACCTGAGATGCTAGTCCTCATGGCTGAACATGAGCCAACAGTGAGCCCAGGCGGCCAAGAAGGCCAGTGTCATCCTGGCCTGCAGCAATAATAGTGTGGCCAGCAGGACCAGGGCAGTGATTGTCCCCCTGTACTTGGCACAGGTGAGCCATACCTTGAATCCTGTGCTCAGTTCTGGGCCTTTCACTGCAAGAAAGACATTGAGGTGCTGGAGCATGTCCAGAGAGAGGCATGGAGCTGGTGAAGAGTCTGGAGCACAAGGAGCTCCTTGTAAGAAGCAGCTGAGAGAGCTGGGGGTATTTAGGCTGGAGAAAAGGTGATGCTGTTAAAGATTACAACGACACAGACTTTGACTTTAGAAGGTTGACGACTCTGTTTATTTCTGGTAATTTCTTCCCCTTTATACTATTCTACAGAGAACAACTCAAACAGTGAAAGAAAGACAAACTTTTTCAATTACATTGGTCAAGCCAGAAGGACATCAAGAAGAAATCCCTCCTAGGGAAAGGAATGTAAACAAAGGTTATGGTTAGAAAAACATGTCTTTTGTTGACAGAAAACTCTCTGGGAAAAGAGTTTCAGAAAACTAAAACATCTCAGGCATGAACCAGGGCTACAAAGAGGAGGCTCAGGGGTGACCTTATTGCTCTCTACAAGTATCTGCAAGGAGGCTGTAGAAAGGTGGGGATCACCCTCTTAAGCAACTAGTGACAGCAGAGGACACAGCTTCAAGCTGCACCAGGTGAGGCTCAGGTTGGGGGTCAGGAGGAATTTGTTCACAGATGGAATTTTTCAAGCATTGGAGCAGGTTGTGCAGGGAGGTGATGGAGTCACCATCCCTGGAGGTGTTCAATAAAAAACTGCACATGGTACTTGGTGCCATAGTGTAGTTGACAAGGTGATGATAAAGATTGGAGTTGATGACCTTAGAGGCCTTGTCCAACCTAAATGAGTCTGTGATTCTGCCACCTCCATTGCTTTTCCTTAGCATATGCTCAGATGCCACACAGCAGGCTTGTGTTATTATACCTGCTTAAGGCTGAGCTCTTAAACAAGGGTTACCTACATGACCCGAGTTCAAATGTATTTCAGCTGGGTTACAACATGTGGTTCTAACATTTCCAGTCATTGTAAGCATTATCTAATTATAACAAAAGTCCCACTTCCTTCACTGCTGTTGCTTATGAAATAATAGGCAATTCAGAAGAAGAAAGGAGTGTATGATCTGACCCAGTGTATTCCAAGATCTTGTAAGTAAAAAAGGTAATATGAGACAAAAAGGGTTTTAACAGAAAAGGAAATTAATGATCATGATGATAGCCCTGGCAGATGGTCAGGGGAATTTGAGAAGATAGGAGTAGACGTGTTATTTAAGGGGAAATGAGACTTTTTGTTTTTTTTCAAGACAGACTGATATTAAAATAGTTATTGGGGAAAAAATCTTTTGCAAAGATTTTCAGATTTAGAATAAACACTTCTTTCTGTGTCAGGTTTGAATAGTGGAAGTGAGAAGAAACAAACAATGGGTGTTAAAAGAAAAGGCATGTTCTTTTTGAGGTGGCTGATAATGGGATTCTGCTATCTAACTCAGGAACACTACTTTGTTGGAGTGCAGCACAGGAAAATATACCTGCATATACACTACCTAATACATTAGACTTCTTTTTTTATAAATATTCACCCAGAAACACAACAATAAATTTGTTCAATCTTGTAACTCCTAGTTCCACAGGTACTGTTTTTTGAACTCTGAAATTTTTCTTCCTGTGGCTAGCTCAGTGAGACAGAATACATCATTAAGTAGAGCAGCTTTCATGTTTTTTTTTCTTATTCCTAATAGCTGTAGATACTTTGGAGTTAAATTAACTTGTCCTTTTATTTTATGAAGACTAAGAAATTCGGTTTGTGTATATGAACAGTGTGGAGAAAAGGAGAGGAAGGGAAGGAAACAAAATAAATTTTTAGGAGAGACTATGGGAGTTCTCATGAATGAAACAGGTCATTGCTACTCCTTGATCATCACCAGAAATTTGCATTTTTATTCCCATAAAGCAGGAGGTAACTTGCAAGGCAGTGTAATGTTTTCCTAGACATTTTGATGCTTTTACATCTTTCTGCCTGCATCATATATGCTTAGTTGTTTAGGGACCTAGAACTGAGAGCCACAGAAGCAGAGGGGAAAGACATGTTGTTTATCTAACTTGCAGTCAGTTGGTAAGAGGTTTAGAACTATTTCTATTATGAGTAGATTTGTGAGTTGGAGACTGGCTCAACCTGCATCAATTTCTGTGAATTTTCTTTGTGAAAAAAGAACCAAAAAAAAAAAAAAAAAAAAGAAAAGAAAAGAAGGCAAAAAAACTCCACAACTGTTTGCACTGATGGATGCCATACAGTAACCTCAGACTCACAGAGGCATAAGACTGTAGTTTGAAAGTGTAAAACACAAAACTTAGACAAGTAGTTCAGCTTTTATGCAACACTGAAACATCTTTAATAGGACCAATTACTTTGTAGGTATCCAGAAAATTTCCAGAAATTAGTTCTGGAAACATGACAGGTAGAATTGCCATCAAAGAGTGCCAATGTGACTGCAATAGGTAGTGGTGTAAGAACACTTGGCTACTGTAGCAAAAACCCCAACTTTGGTGAGCTCTTTATACTAAAAACAGAGTGAAAAAAAAAAAAAAACCCAGATGAAACTGCTGAAGTTTTGCCAGGCTTGACATAGAATTGTTGGTATTTATGTGGATTCCAAATAAAGTAAAAGGTCAAGACATACCTGAAACTCAATCCTAACTGAAAATATTTGCCACTTGCAGTAAGCCTGGCTCAACTTTCTGGTTGTGATGTGAAATTCAAACATTTTTGTCACTCAGTTAAATCCTAGATACTACACTGAAAGAGAGGTTTTTGTGGAGGTATCTTTTGGTGGAAAGCCTGTGTAAGTCAGCAAAACATCATATATTCCTATCCTCTCAAGGTGACTTGCATAACTTTTTTTCCTTTGTTTTGACCATAAAAATGAAGAAATAAAATAGTTTATGTGCCATTAGATTGACCCACAATCTACTCGCTTCAGAATAAGACAAATTAAGTGGACTGTGTTATAATTGCTCTAATAAACCAAATATTCTCAGGACATATTCAAGCCAGCCAAGAACAACAGTAAGATGTATATAATCATGTGAACTGTATTGCTCCTTATGTTTTGGATTATTAGCAGAAAATTTGTTTTCCTATTGAGCAGATTCCTGTGGAACACACAGGGGCTTGGACTTCCGCCATGTAAATAGACAGAAAACATAGAGTAGTATTTTATTCTCTGGTACTAGATTCTTAGTACCTCAAATTTGAAGAAACTCAGACTTACAGCTCAAGTATTTGGCTCCTTCCAAAGGAAGCAGAAGCTGCTGTCTGAAGTGCTAGAAAGAAATTTTGACTTCACTGAAGTCCGTGACAAACAGACATGTGCATTGGTACCTAGAAATGACATGAGTTCTGTGTATGAACAAAAAAAATAGTCTATGTGATAGCTATACAGTCTTTTTGTAATTTGATGCTGCTACAAATTTTCTAAGTGAAGGGAAAAAGAACCAAAACAATGTGAAATCAAATTTCCCAGGTTTTGAAGCAGTTTTATATAAGTAGTTATTTAATTTAGAGTTATTATTGCAATCTGATAAGCTAATTAATGTTCTAAAAATTGCTGCCAAAAAGCCATCAAGAGCACCATTTTACTTTAAACTTGCCTTAGGGAAGTTAGGGAAGTGGTACTTCTCATGTGTTTCAATTCACATTTTCAATTCTTGGAGAAATAAAGAGGGAGGTCAGCAGAACTGCCACCTTGGGCTTCCATGGAGTAGATTACAGGCCTTTCAGTCTGATTTTGGTGCCAAGGAAGGTAATGGAGCAGATCATCTTGGGTGTCATGCTATGGCACGTGCACAGGGGATCAGGCCCAACCACTGTGGGTTTATGAAAGGCATTGACCTGCTGGACCAACCTCGTCTAATGCCAAAGCTACCTACTCGTAAATGAGAGAAAGCCTGTGGATGTTGTCTACCTGAACTTTAGTAAAGCCTTTGACACTGTTTTCCACAGCATTCTCCTGGCAAAAGTGGCTGTTTTGATGGGTGCACCCTTCACTGGATAAAAAAATGTTGTATGGCTGAGCCCAGAAAGTGGTGATGCATAGAATTAAATCTGCCTAGCAGGGACAGTCACTAGTGGTGTTCCCCAGGGCTCAGTACTGGGGCCAGTTCTGCTTGATATCTCAATGATCTGGACATTGCTCCAGTTCACAAATGACACCAACTTGGATGGAAGTGTTTATCTGCTGGAGGGTAGAAGGACTCTGCAGAGGGCTCTGGACAGGCTGAATGGATGGGTTGAGGACAGGTATAGGAGGTTCTACAAAGTGAAGTAGTGAATCCTGCACTGGATCACAACAACCCTATGCAGCAACAGGGCTGGGGAAGAGTGCATGGAAAACAACCCAGCAGAAAAGGACCTGAGAGTGCTGGTCAACAGCAGCTGAACATGAGCCAGCTGTGCCCAGGCAGCCAGAAAAGCCAATGGAATCCTGGCTTGTATCCACCATAGTATGGTCAGCAGGACCAGGTAGTGATTTTTCCCCCTGTACTCAACACTGGTGAGGCCGCATCTCAAAATCTGTATTCAGTTTTGGGCCTCTCACTTACAAGAAAGACATTGAAGTACTGGAGCATGTCCAGAGAAGGGGAACAAAGCTTGGAAAGGGTCTGGAGCACAAGGTTTTTGAGAAGTGGCTGAGGGAGCTGATGTTGTTTAGGCTGGAGAAAAGGAGGGTCAGGAGACACCTTATCGCTCTGAAAGGAGGTTGTAGCCAGAAGGGGGTCAGTCTATTTTCCCAAGTAACGAGTGACAGAATGAGTGGTATCATCCTCAGGTTGCACTGGGGAGGTTTATATCGGATATATTAGTCAAAATTTCTTCACTAAAAGGGTGATCAAGCCTTGGAAGAGGCTACACAGGGAAGTGACTGAATCACCATCCTTGGAAGTATTTAAAAGATGGGTATATGTGGTCCTTATGGACATGGTTCAGTGATGGACTTGGCAGTGCTGGGGTGCACTTGATGGTCTTAAAAGTATTTTTCAACTTAACTGATTCTATGATTCTATTCTATGGATTGAACTATTACTATAAATAGTAAACGAGTCCTTTTTATTTTTTTTAGGAATCCTTCTTTTCTCTTATTTGATCTGTCTGTTTTTCTGGGGAGTGATTAATTTACCTGTAATGAGGAACAAAAGGGAAAAACAGGAGGTGGGAGGGTAGGTGTGCATTCTCTTCCTCTTCTCTGGACTCATCATGCTCTCTTATTTTCTCGCTCCTTTTTATCTGTTATTCTTATTACCTATATTACTTCTTTTTCATGCCTTCATTAGTAAGAGATGTTTATACTTCCCTGGCTAATCTATTCATTTTTCCCCCTTTCATTTCATTTTCTCCTGTCATTGTCCAAAGTTGTAAATTCACCTCCTGTTCTCTAATCTGTTCCTCTTCCTGTAATCATTTTATTTCAAGCCTGCTCTATGCCCTTCCTGAGCATTTTTAAAGTGCATAATTTTCTCCCCTCTTCTTGTCTTCTTTTAAAATGTTAATACCATATTCATGCAGCAGGGGTGTTCAAGGTGGAGACAGGGATAGCAAGGAAGGAAGGAAGCTTTTATCCCCATAAAATTACAAAGCAACAGGTTATCTCTGAATGTATGTTGTTGTACCTGAATTCTCTCTTCTTCCTGGGACCAATATGGTAGAGAAGTACACTATGAAAACACTGAACTTACAGTCTATCAGCAGTTTATGCTGTTGCTTTTAGCTGTGGGCCATTCTGGCATAATAAAGGAAAGATGGAGCTGTCAAACTAATTCTTAACACATAGCAGTTTACTTTCAGACCTAATAAACCATAAATTGTTTGCTTTGTGTCTTGCAACCTAAAAAGTATTACTACCTTAAAAGTTGTGTTCTTTTCTAATGGGAAGAAAAATAGAGGGCATAGCAGGAAGTTCAACAAAGAGTTTAAAGGGGAAAGAGGGCAATTAATAGAAGCAAAACATTATTTCTCTTGCTGAAAGTATATTTAAGAAGGGGAATATATCACAATAATCAACCAGGTTTTTTGCCTTCAGCCTGTCTGAGGCCATGTGGTTTGGAGATCTGATCACTAGTCCGAAAAGGAAAGGCTGTTTGCAAGATTTCTGGGGTGTTTTTTCCTGGAAAAGGTGAGAGGACAAAAGCAGAAATCTATGACATACACTTTATGCCTTGTAAGGAAGTATTCATCTGTCTATCTTCCTCTCTCTCTCTCTTTCTTTCTTTCTACATACATATATATAGAGATCCATATGTTTCAAGCTGTCACTAAATTGATTTGGAGGCAGATTTTTCTTTCATGCACTACTCTGAAGATTAGGTTAAAAATGCAATATTTAATATATGGCTTAAACCAATTGAATTATGTTTTCTTATTTGTTTTGCTCTTTTACATTCACTGTTCAGTATTTTATGGAGTTTTGCATGGTATTTCCATCAGTTATAACAGCTCTGACTACTTGGAGACAGAACAATGCCTCAGCAGAAGATAGTGTTTGAAAATTCAAACACCATTTTGTAACAATTATGCTTGCTTAATACACCCCAAAACATTTTGGTGTATACAGAATCTGTGGAATTTTTAAACCATTTCTAAACTCATGTTTTGGGTGAGCATGAGCTCTTTGGGCTCTTTGTTGTATAAATAAGTAATTATTTTCTCATTTGCGTGTGTACTGTCTTCCAGTACTCTTGATTTCTTTCATAGTGTTAACTTTGGTTCTGTTTCACTTTCAAAATATTGCTTCCATTCAATTTTCTTTGCAACAGGTTCATTGGGCAGTACTTTGCTCATTTTTATTATCTTGTGTTTTGTTTGAGTTTTTTTTTTTTTCCTCTGGGTTTTTTTGTTGTTTATTTGTGGATTTTTTTGTTTGTTTGTTTTTTGTTATTTTTTTTCCTGGTGCATTACTAAAACAATTTTCTGATTAAATTGACAATTAATAGCCATTATTTACATTAATTTGCACTTGTAATAGCATCACTAGAGGGCAGTATTGATTTAATTAGGCACACTCTAGTGCTCTTTGGAAACTTGACTGCAGAAAAGCCTCCAGTACAAACATCTTTGCATTTTTTATATATGGCTTTCAAGTCCATTTTTCATTACATCCTAAACATAATAAGTAAAAGTAATCTTAATCACCACGTATATTTGACACTGTTATTTGTAACTTTAATGTGTGTAAAAGAACATTCTGTGATTTTTATGAGAAAGAATGTGCATGAACCTGAGTAGAAATTAGATAGCATCGAAGTTATTGTAAGTTATAATTTGTTAGAAATAATAAATAAAGCATAACATTTTTATAATAAAATAAAGGGTTTTAATATTTTTTTTTCTCAGAGAAAATGCTGTGCAAAATAAATATCTTCTAATTCATTAACTGTCTCCTTGAAAAAATCTCAGTACAGTGTATTTTATAATAATGGACAACAAAGATAAGTAGAATTGTAAATTAAAACACTGACACATTTGTTCTTATCAATTTACAGGTCTCCTGACAAATGCAGCAACACAGAATCCTCGTAGGAGTGGTTTAGGCTCTCTGTGAGCTACTTAACTTAGTCAAGTTTCACTGCTGTTGATCATCATCTGTTATATGTCATCAACTCAACTGTCTGTTTCTCTGTATCTCATGAATGACAGCATAATTCCTCTGCATTATGAGCTAAGTTTGTTCTACCATCCTAAGGATCACTGGACTAAAGAATATAGAAAAAGAGATATGCTTGGGCATTAGCAATACAAAAAAGTTCATGGTTAACGTTTCATCTGCGTTATACACCACTGCTGGACTTGCTGTTACCTACATGTTTCAATCCGAAGAGTCTGCTACAATGAAGAGTATCATCCCAATCAGCCTTAGAGAAGACTGTTTTGCCTATGGGAGGACACTGAGGTGCAAAAGAGAAACTCTTCTCGTGCCCTAAACTGTCTGAATTGCTTTTATTTTCTTATACTTTCAGTATTTACAATAGACCAAAGAGCAAAATCTATTTTAAAGTGGACACAATCTTACTCTTAAGAGAGTTATGTCATTAAATTGAAGGAGGTCTCCACAAAGACATGATTCCAGCTTTCACAAAGCTGAAATGTTGTCCAGCAGAAGTCTTTATGGAAAGCTGAAGTAAAACTAACTCAGAGACCTGCTCTTGAAATGCCATGTTCAAGAGAACATAATGGAGCACTGAGAGAAAATGACCTATGTTTGAAAAATTTGGACAAAAAGAACACAAACTGTCTACACGGCACCTTTATTCCTCTGTACTTAGATTGACTTTCTCGTACTAAAATCATTTTCCGTTTTAACCAGTTAAACATGCCTCTTCTACAGTTCCATTTTTGATAGTTAAAGTTGGATAATACAGTATTTGCAAAGAGCATGTTTGGTCATCTGTGGCCTATGTCTCATCTGATACACCATTTAGCACCAGAAAGCAAATTAAAGAGAAAACAAAAGTAACACTTGTTTGAAAGAGATCATTAAATGTATTTTGAAAAGCCTAAAGTTATATATTTAACAGTTTTTATATGTTGTATATTTGTAGAAAATCCTATTTAACAATTAACGTGATAACTCTGACAGTCATGAAAAGTGGTTCAGAGTTAAGTTGTGTTTTATTACTTCAGTTGTCTCTGAAGTGACCGGTGTCGTTTGCTTTCTTCCATTGGGACATTCTGGATGTAAAGCATGACCAGAGAGGACTGTGTAGAAAAAGCAAAGAATAATGTTGTTTATATTACATAAATGCATTCAACCATTGCACTGTTGGAAGGCATTTTTTTATTTTTATTTTATTTTTATTTTTTTGTCTTTATGTACTGATAAAAATAGAGTGTAAAATATTTTACTCATTGCTCTTCATAGCAAGGTTTTCCTTCCTTCCTTCCTTCCTTCCTTCCTTCCTTCCTTCCTTCCTTCCTTCCTTCCTTCCTTCCTTCCTTCCTTCCTTCCTTTCTTTTATGTAAGGATCAGTTTGAAGCCTGTTCCTTGATCCCATTTTCAGTGTTTTACCTCATTGTTGGAAAGCCCACTTTTTCGGCATTATTGGTTAGTGAAAATTTAGCAAAGACAGCATAGACAAGGGAGAAATTATGATAAAATAGAAAAAAAACCTTGTTCCTTTTACTGTACCTTTTGGCATATAAGTTTGGTACATATTGGTATGATACAATCAACAAGGGAGCTTAATTTCTTCCTGGCAAATGTATTATGGTTTCAATTATACTACCTAATACTCCAATTAACTTTTAGTGTTATGCTAGTTCTATTCTACTAAAGAAAAATATATAGAGATTATTCAAGTGACCATAGATGAAAGGTACAAAAATGAAAAGTTGATTAAAGAGTTTTTTTTAAAGCCTACTCAAACACTGAGGCTTATATAATGCAGAGGTTGCAGGAAAATATGAACTATGGACCATTTTGTCTTCAAGTAAAATAAGTATATACAAAATTCTTATTTAATCTTAGGATTTTGACCAGTATCAAAGTAGCAATTAAAGCCCAGCCACTTGTAAAGTGTTATGGACTGACTGCACTATAAATGACCAATGTCAGGTTTAAAATGTCATGCAATAAGTGATGGTAAATACAATTACTGTACATGTAGACCTCAAGAGCCAGATCCCTCACTCTACCAACTCTCTGTTTTGATTTATTTTAAAGGGAGCTTCGTAGCCTTATTTAGTAAACACTGAAAAAAATGAAAGATGTTACATCATTTTTGTTGCTTTACAGTATTCAGTTTTGTGTTGGTTCAGCTAAATTATGAAAAATAAAGAAAATCCTTTTATAAGTGAGACTTGTTCCCTGAGCATGACGTCACCAAAGGAATTTCACCAGATGATAAGTAAGGTGGGAGCACAGAGAGGAAGATGGGATTGGAAATTGAGGACATGAACTATGTTTTGAAATTTTACCCTTCCATTTTCATGTCTTTGGGTACCTTCATTTTGGTGTGCTCAGTTACAAATCGTATTAAGATCATTTATTTTCTGGAAATTTGAATCCTCTAAGAACAAGAGGATCTAAGAATGGACATCTGAAATATTTTCATCTAAAATCACACAGTCCAATCAGTTCTGAATATGCAACCTTATGTCTTTGTTTCCTAATTACATTAAATACTCAAAAAAGGGCAGATGTACATGGTTAAAAGGTCTACTCTGGATAAGAATAATCAAAGAAAAAAGATTCTGATTACTCTTCAGAGGTTCGTTCTCGTTTCTGTGTCTCTTGTGTATAACAGACACTTCAAGGCACTTAAAAATGTGTTTTGTGCTTTTCCGTCCTCCCCCAGAATGTATGGTTTTAAACAAACAAAATATACTGGCTGCCTTTGTCACTGTGAATTACTACTCTAAGAGCAGTGGTGAAATGTTTCTCTCTCAGGAACAATATGTTTTCAGAATATTGTGAACTTTAATTTTACAAAACTAAGTTACATAAAAAAATTTGTTTCTGAAAGTATTTTATGTGCCTCTTCCAAAGCAGAATTTGAAACACAGAAGGTAACGTCTTATTTGAATGCTATTAAATATCCATCATTTCTAAGATTGCACACAAGTAACTTTTTCAAAACACACTTGAAAAGGAACAGGATAATACATAAAAACACATAATAGGCTAACGAAAGCAACCTCCAGAAATGCAGTAAACCATTAAATTTTTTTTGAAAAAAGCTTCTATGTAGCTTTCTGTTAGCCCAGGCAAGGACACATTTAAGTACTGCTTTTAATATCTTGGGTATCAAATGGAGCAAACATTAGCACACTATAGCAATCAATGTGACACATCATTCACCAATTTCATAATTATGCTTTTAGCATTTTTTTTTATTTTTGCCAATTCATTTTTTCTTAGCAGCAGCTCAAGTTTTATGTGATATTCTCAATCATTGACTTGTTTACTGAAATTGTACCCGTGTACTGTTGCATAAATCTTTAACCCAGGCAGTTACTATCTCATATAGCCTACTCATCACAATCCTGATTACTAATTAATTTCCAGAAGAAAATAAAGAATTCAACACTGTGTCTGAAAAGCCTCTATAGCTGTGAGGAACAGCTGAACTAGAAGGTGTTAAATGATTGGTTGACCAAAAAAACCAACTAACCAACCAACCAACCAACCAAAAAAAAAAAAAAACAAACAAAACAAAACAAAACAAAACAAAACAAAAAAAAAAAAACACAAAAAAAAAAAAAAAAAAAAAAAAAAAAAACAAAACAAAACCAAAAAACCCCACCACAGCACTGAATGCCTGGGCAAATGAACTAGTGGAAAGAAAAAATGAACAAACCAGCAGTGGATGTAACACAAGGAGCAAAAAAAAAAACCCCAACCCAAATCAAAAGAAACCAAACACCCCCACACTGCCAAACCATCCCTCCTCCCCAAAAAAACCACAAAACCACCAAATAAACAACAAAACAAAACACAAAAAAACCCAAACAAGCACACACACACACACACACACAAAAAACAACAACAACAACCAACCAACCAACCAACTAAACAAACAAAAACCACCCAAACCAAACCAAAATTGAAATATTTATTATACTTAATTGGGGGAGAAAACCACACCCAGAACCAGCTATTTCATCACATAAACCTACATATATGCAGTATTTCCACCCCCCCCCAAAAAAATACATAAGAAGGCATTTTCTTTAAAACATCTTTGTATGGTGTATACCAATAATCACATATACATGAGTAACAAAGAAAGGAATGGCTTGACTATTTTTTCTGACATCACAGAATTGAACCTACATTGAAGTAATGAATCACTCACATTAGGCTTAAGCTAATAAAGATGGACAGAAATCACAATATTCTATTTCTGCTTTCAGACTGGGGCTTGAGAAAAGAAAGAAGGTCAAGAAAGAAACTGAAGAAAAAAACAACCAAGACCAGAGAAAAATATATTCTTTTTCATTTCAGAGTATTTAGTGTTTAATAAGTGCTTTTTAGTATTCAGTACATGCTAGGAGAGTCAAAAGGAGTGTTATTTGAAACAGGGAAATAGGAAAGGAAACATTATTTTAACTGCAGAGATGAGAATTTTGCTGATAATGTGGTTGTCTTCTTTTGAGGTATAAATCCCATTAAACTTAGGGACCCAGGGGTAATATATAAAAGTTAATTCTGTCACTGATTAAAAATAAACTAAAAAATGGAAACAAAACTAAAAAGTGGAAATGACAATAAGCCAGAATAGATAGTGAATAATAATGAGCCATTCTGTGGGAGGATCAACACAAGTTCCTGTACTGCTTTTGACTATGAATGAAATATGAATTGCAGTTTGTTAATATCAGTAAATTATACAGATTAGTGAAGATATGGGAGGCATATGAAGATATGCAGAGACAAAATGGATCACCAAATATTAGCAGAAAATGAAAAACTGAAAACTGGGAGTGTCAATTTATCATTTCTTGCACCATCAAAGTAATTGCGGCTTCGACTATGTCAAATTTTTGGAAATATGTGAAAAAGAATTTCTGCTCTTGAAATTGATGCTAATGTTGGTTTCAAGCTACTCAGTGGCTAGGTCAGGTCACTGGTTTCATATGGTAATCCTATGTTAGTTATGCCTTTTCAGAGCTCCAGCAAACCATTGGAAGACCCTTACAATATATATCTGTATTCACAAAGCACAATATGCTCATGGCACTGAGGTCCTCCACCTCTGCCTTGGACAGACCATGTCCACAATTTTCTAGGTTTGATGTTGCCAATATCAGGCTAATTAAAGTGACATTGAAACACTATATTGTGCTGCAGTGATGCAGAGAGCCCTGTGCAAATGAACAATATTGATTAACATATAGTCAAACCCCAATTTTTCTAAAAGTATTAGTAAATACCATGAAAAGAACAGCTACAGTAAAAAACCTCCAAAATATGTAAACAAACAAACAAACAAACAAACCCCATATCAAAGTCTAGAATGAAAAAAATATTTTTTTTCCAAGATCTTTTTTTTGAGTAGAAACTCCAAACAAAGCTATTTTTGTTAGGAGTATAGGGTCTGACATAACAGCAGGAACAACGTTAACATGTGCAGAGAGCAGTTTACATTATCTAAGGAGCTTGAGCACTACCTCAAAACCACTGTGAGCAAATGTCTGTCTTCCTTCACTGCACTGGCAGAAGCTGATGTATACATTTCTACGTACCCAAGAGGGGAAACAGGTGCTTTAGTATGAGTTCTCACACAGGCATAACAATACATGTCACCCACCCCAGGCAGAGGCTATAATGACAGGGAAGGTTGACATCAGCTGTCAAACAGATTTTTTTTACTGAGTTGTCAAGGTGCTAACAAAAAATGGGTAGTAGAAGTCTGATGTGTTTGTTAATGTGTTTGTACATTAACAGCCTGGCTGTTACTGTACAAACACGTTGCACAAAACAACTCACAGAGCCACAGTGCCAGTAAAGAGGGCCTTTCCATCACAACAATTAAAGCAAGTGCAAAGGTCATATATTTCTTTTTTGCATTGTATATGCAGACAATCTCTACATGGATACATGAAGATTAACGTGGCTCCATTCACTTCTACAAAGATGTATTTAAGCAGCCTCCGGAGCAGAAATTCAACATGGACTGCAAGTTTAAAACACATAAGCCTAAGTGACGTGCTATTAGCAAACAAAAAAGTATATTGGTGCTTGAAGACAATTATGTTTAATTTGACACAACTTACAATTTCTGCCTCAATGAAGCCATGCAGCATTTGATTTTCTCCATAGACATATTTGTTTCTTAGAATATTGAAGAGAGCAACATGAGAGTGATAATGTAACTTTCAGCTCATGCAAGACAAATCAAATGAGGGTGAGGTCTGGAGGGGCAGAAATTCTAGCTAAGTAAACAACAATGAGCTCGCTGTGCTCAGGAAGTTAACACCCCCGAAAATGATGCAGACAGTTCTTAAGAAGAGCAAATGGCCACATCACCCTTCTTGAAACGGAGGCTCTTCTGGGAACCTACATGTGTTGCTGTAGAGCTTCTTCCAAACCAAGAACCCATGAAAACTGTCTAAACACAAAGATAAATACAGCAAGTTAGAGGGAAAAGTTATTGTGAAATCTTTGCATTTATTTGTACACATCAGGTTAGTGTTTCCTGTATTTCATTACTTCATGGATTAACAAAACCTTACTGGAAGAAATCTTTGTCACTGACTCATATGGCAGGGCCACCTTGTATTATTTAGATAGAGTGCCTGCAGTCTCCTTAGGCAGTTTGACAAACTCAAGCAAGCTTCCTCTCCTCTCCTTTTTCTCCCATTGGTTTCACCTGTAGTGCTGTGCAGACATACCCACTGCAATGGTTACCAGCAGTCCTAAAGGAATTATTTTAAGATGTGTCATCCTGACTTGGCTACTGGTGTGGGTTTGCCAGTGTGTGGTGCAGTACCAGCTAAAAACCCAGATCATGATGCTGCCTCTAGCTAAGCACCTCCATGCCAGATGGCAATTGGCCCTCAGTTTTGTTACTCTTGAGGGGATTTTGTATAGGCTGCATAATATGAAACCACTGCAATTTGAATAGCTTTCTGAGATGAACAGGAATGAAAGATTTCTTCAGTATCTCTCTCCAGTTAAAAAAAGAAAATTTTGCTTTTTCAGAAGTCTTTTTCATTCTTTTTCTGTCTTGTGAAGAATTAGAAATACAAAGTCTAGATAGATGCACAGTAAAGCTTGTTGACATTTTACTTACTTGTAAAGATGTCTTGGTCTGGAAACAAGACAATCAGCTCGTAAAACACCTATTTACATCCAACAGTATTTTTCCATGCTCCAAAACCAGTTCTTCCTGAAGAACAAACTTGAACCAGAAGTAACAATATTGCCAATCATTCCCTTTTTTAAGATAATGCCTAAGCCTATATTAATAATTGAGAACTTTCCCAAGTTTAAATATTTAGTCACTCAGTGAAATAATTCAGAAGTCTGTATCTAATGATGTCATCTGGTGACACCTGTCATAATGATAGCTAACTTTGTCTGCTATTTTTCCAAACACAATATAAAAGCTATAAAGTGGCTTCATCAGATAATCAATGCTCAAAAGAAATATTGCCATCTACAAGGAGAAGTATCTTCCTGAGCCTTCTAATGTTATTAATGAGAGAGGTATGTGTTTGAGGACAGTCCTGCTTTCACTGTATCTTAAAAAACTTCCTTACAATGAGGCACATCTCTTATAGGGGCATGAAGTATGTATTAATTTCTTAGACAGTGAGTCAGCTGCAGGGAATATTGCTGCACAGTGATCTATTGCCCAGCTGTAGCGAGTTTCCAAGGCAATACTCTATTCCTACATTCATTTCACTGAAAGGTTTCCCTTACTAAGAGTGCATTGACCAATATTTCAGTCCTACCATGAGCTAAACCAGCATTACTGCTGTACTGAAGTAATTAATTCAAAATATAAAATATAAAATAAACATACAATTATTTATTAACAAGTCCAGCAGAGAACTCTTACAGTGACAGACGACATTAGCCTACAAGCCTTTATAACTTACATGGTAATAAAATGGGGTTACGTTTTTGAATTAAATTGATAACATGACCAAATCGATTTCATTAGTGTATCTGTCATATTTGCTGTTAATGATGGCTAACAGTGGAATAGAAACTGACAACAATCCCTGAAAAACTGTGCAGATCAAAATTATATTATACTGGCATTCATGAATTTTAATAACCTTTTTATCATGAATTTTGAACTCCCTTTTTAAATTTGAAGCTCACAAGAAAGAAGAGAATTAAACTTTCTACACCTGTCTCAGCTCCTATTACTTCTATTGTTACAAGTTAATAGGCTCAAGAATAGAAGACATTTCCACTAACTAAAACAAAAAAAAGAGGTCTTGCTTGAGAGTCTCTTGTGAGTGCTTATAGAGGAATGGATGTTTCTCTGCTGCTAAAGTGTTGACATCAGAGTCATTTCTCCTGAATGACTAGAGAGCCTTAGGACGCCCAAATTGCTGTTTAGAAGACTGTTTGTGGAAGATGCTATTCGTATTAATAGACATTGGTACTCTAGTGTGTAACTCCCTTTAATGATAATGGAAGTTCTGCAAAAATCTACAGGACAATATACCTACTGCCAAGAAACATCATAACTCTCTAATTCCATTAGCAGGGCTTCAATAAATGTGAGTTAAAAGTGTACAAGTATTGAAATGCTACACCTTGCAGCACCATTGGAGAATATCAAAATGCCCTTATGTAATGAGACACCTTGATCCCTCTGCGACTTGAAAATGTGGTAAGATATTAAATGTGTCAAATGAATGGAAAGAACAAATATTCCTTCTTAATTACAGCCTCTTTTTTGGGTTAAAATTGTGTGAAAATAGATAATTTAAAAGGGAAAAAAACTGTGGGATAATTTTGTTTCCGTGTTGGCCAACCTCAGCCGGGTGGAGCTGGCCTGGGGCAGCCCTGATCCTCCTCATTGAGGCCCCTGGCAGCTGCTTTTCTTTTTTCCTTGTAATTGTTTGGGGTTTTTTACACTAACATCTTTCTTCATTAATTGTAATACAAGGGATTTAGTCTCTAATCCAACAATCCATCCAGTTTTAATAGCAACTGTCTTTAAAACAAAACATCCAAAAACAAACAAACCCCCCAAAACAACCAAGATTCCACTGATCCTGAAAGCCACTTAAATCACTTTAAAAAAAAAGTTAATTTTCAAACTACAGACATAAATGTAAAGAAAAAGTACAGTACTGTTTCTTAACAAAGGTGATGAAGGCTGAGGGAAGTTAGGAAATAAATTAGTGAAGCCAATAGAGCCTGACAAGACACCCTTCTTGACAAGTCTCCTGTAGGACTGAGAAAAAAATCCCTTTTCCCAAGCCTCTTTCATCTCCTGTCTCTGGGATAATTGTGTTTTCAGTGGATTAATGAAGGAAAAGCATATGCCTTTGACACTGTATTTATGGCTGGCTCCCTTATGCCACAAGCCCCAGGTATCTGAGGCCTTAGGAGTACTTTAACAGTACATTGCAGGCAATGGAGAGCTGTAGTGCACTTACGAATGCACAGCTGCAATCCATGACTTCTCAGTGGCTTGTGTTTGCTGAGGATGAGCAACTTCATTAAGGCTATTCCATTCAGACCATCTCATTAAGTTTAAGAGTTAGCACTACTGCCCATTGCTGTATCCATAGGCTGAGAAGTCACTAGCAATAGGTAGTCCTCCTCACCTCCTCCAAAATCCTTCATAAAACTTAGGTTTGGTGCTGCTTTGAAGGAAAGAACAGAGAAGTAAATTGCATAGCATGTGAAATGAAGTGCAATGAATAGTATTTTTAATGGAAAAAAAGTGTATTTGGTAAATCTCAAGAAACTGCTTTTTTTTTTTGCCTTTTTTTTTTTTTTTTTACTAGATGGACTTGAACAGGAATCTTTGTAACTCATATGTGTGGCATGCTGAGTTTTTTGATCTGTCCTATCATGGGAGAGTGCAACCCACTTTTAAAAGAAATAAATATCCAGTTTGGATCCTCTAGTAGAAAATACTTGGAAAGTCTGGCATCAGCATATCCATGCAATCCTCTTCAAAGGAAATGTAAATATTATTATATCTTAAAAATCAGCTGACTTATTCACTAAAATGTGTGTCTTTTGGCAGAATACTGGAGCTTGGCAGGGACTGGTGGAGATTGTCAACTACAGCAGATTTCTCAGGAGCTTGATCAATCAGGTTTGAGTGCTTTGAATCATGTTCACAACCTCTCTCAGGAATTTATTCCATTGTTTGATGATCCTACCAGTAAAACATAATAATAAAACAGAAATTGTTCTTTTAAAATGGAATTTTATGTTCTTCAACTTGCCTCTTGTCCTGTTTGCCACCACTGAGAAGAGTGTACTTCGTTTTTACTCTACACCACTACCTAACAGAATGGGAAATCCAAATCGGTAACTTTAATTACATGCAACCTTATATTTAATTTCAGGTAAATACTTCTTATGTATTTGTTTTGAACATCATTGAAAAGTGATCTTTTGAGATTAACAGAGCATAATGATGTGAAGTGAACCAATATAGAGTTCCCTGTGCAAAATTCTTGTCTCTGTGCACTAAACTCCTGTATCAAGGCTGTCTTAGTAACTGATAGCTAGGATCACTTGTGTGCCAGGAGCTAGCATAGCACCCTATGCAGTGTAATTGTAGTCTTGTAGCACAGATCTCTTGCTAATAAACCTCACCAGAATTCAAAGCATGCAGGAGAATTATACAGACTGCTGAGCTGCTCAGGGCTGCTGCTGTTCTGGCAAAACTTAGGAGCCTGTGATCTGTCTGTTGATGTGCTCTAGAAGAGAGCCTGTTTTACAATCAGAGAGCAGTCCTTGTGTGACAACAGATCTAAGCTGAAAAACTCTGCTGGACTCACATCAGCTTTGTGAAGGATAATTTTGTGAGGTACTACTGTGTGTGTAAAGTGGAGGGGCACGTTTGCTTGTTTGCATGGTATTGGCTTGACAGATGCTGATGCAGCTTCAGTGACAGCCATGGCATAACAAAAGGACAGAAATCCTGCCCTATTGGTGTCCTGGTTAGTTTTCATTGCCTTCATGCTTGGAACGTAAACTTTAACAGCACATCCTTATATGTGTTTCTTTACTTCCTTTCCTTAAAAGACAGGTTAATATACTCCCTCATTATGCATTGTATTTTTTTTAATGTTAACTTTTAAGAAATTTTGCCACATCATGAAAAGCATGTTTCTAAAGCATAAAATTCCCAGGCACTGGGTTTGACTCGTCAAAACATACACAGATAGAGTTCAGGCCATCATTTCATGCATACTGTCACAAGATATAATAGCATTAATTACAATCTAAATCTAATTAAAGGGTATGCAGGAATGAGAAAGGGATCAATATCGAATATGTTTTTTTTCCATCTGCTTTCCTCATCACTGCTAACATGTCAGAGAAAATGCCAATAATTTGATCTCACGCATGTGTTCTGTTGATTTTCCACTGATGCACACAAGGTCAGTTGAGATATAGGATGCTCTAAATTCTCCATTTAGTTCCTTAATTAGTAGGTGGTCATGAGACAGCATATTCAAAAATTGACAGAAAATATAAATATATCTCAAATACTAACTGTGGAATGTCTTTAATTAAAAATACATCTTTGATTTCAAGCACAGAAACATCACCTAAATACCTGGAAAAATGTTTGACAGTTCAGATATTAAATACTTGTTGGATATTTTTACATTAAAGACATCTGAAAGCTGTCATTTTTATAATTTTGCATGAATGTAGTTTCACAATAAATCTAGGCAAACTCCAGTGGAAATCTTCCTGTGGTACAGCAGGGAGTTTATGGAGAAGACAGGAATGAAATCTTTATTGTTCAAAAAACTTGACAGTCTTTAGAGTATTAGTTAAACTTTCCCTCATGCTAATATTCGTTTTTGTTAGACTGAGCTCTTACCCCAACTGGGCAGAGGGTCATATGATTGTTTCATGTTAAAATGTTATCGAGGTTGACCTCTGGTCATAGAGAAACAAGAAGTATTATCTGCAGTAAAGTTATTTTTTCCACTTGCATTTCCTCTTGTTCCTTCAGTTTGAATGGCATCCTACTTCTAGACTGTCAAAGATTCTATTCCTTTGGTGTTAAAGTCTTCATTTTTTTTTCAACACAACAGAGCAAATATTCATTGAATGAGAATTAAACATGCCCCTGGAGGGCAGGAGCTTTGCAAAGAAATGGAAAAAAATATATGGAAACCAACCGAATGTTGTAGAAGCTGGCTGACTGTGCCTAAAATGCCTAAGACTTTAGATGAATGGTTCTGAAAAGGGTCCCCAGATTAGACCTTCCTTGACTCATTAAAACCAGAACGAAATGTTTGTCAAAGTGAAGTTTGAACACAGGACTAGCACTAAAAATGGTCTGCTAAACTTTCTGTGGTAAACAATCCATGAAAGGCAAAGGAACACAAATAAGGTGAAGATCAATATAAAAACAGAGGAGTATATGGAAAATTAATCAATCTGTTTTCACAGTAAGGGTACCATCTACCCATGAGGTGGTAATGTGTATGAAATAATAAAATGCACCATTTGACTTTATTTTCCTGTAACCCTGGCCTTCAACAAAAAATCCTATAACAAGTTATTTGCAAACCAGCACCATGGAGTATTTTATACTCCATGGAGTGTTTTTACAATAATTTCAGGTGATTGCATGTTTTGCCTTTAATATTTTCTACTCTTATACTGAACTCAAATCTATAATCTTAGAAAAGGCAAGTATGTACCCAGCTTCCACTTTCTTCCCCAAATATCTATAGAACATACTGGCTAAATGAATACTTCACATACTTGGTGGAATTTTTATAAAAAAATATAATAGATATTGACATTTTTAAAAGTTTTGTTCCTGTTATACCTCAATTTCTGAAAATAAATAAAAATCATTCAAACAATACTACTCTGAAATAAATTGTGTTTCATTAAACCTCTTATGGATGTAGCCCAAAGTATCGTAACTGAATTAACCTTTAAAATTTAAATACATGAAAAGAAAATTAAACATTCACACTGTTAATATAATGTGAGTGTTGATGTATGTGAGGTCAGTGATATAAAATTGGAAGAACTAAGCAAAAATAGGAACCACATGACATGACAATCATATAAAAGAAATTACCAGATAATGGGCAGAAAAAAGCTTAGTGGGAAATCACTCATAGGTAAAATTTGTCTTATCTAAATTTATACGCCTAAAAGTTAGACATCTTGAGTAGGATTTTTTTGCCTTGGCTTTAATTGCCTTAAGCACAGGTAAGTTTTTTTCAGACCTTCCCATATAGTTAGTGGAGAACTTGTAAGTACTGTTAATAGTGTTCTGAGAGCATTTTACCTTATCCTAAGGGAGCCTTTGGCCCTCTGAAGAGTTTATAAATCATGAACTTAATTTCTGTTGACTTATGAGAGCTTAAAAACCTATATATGTAGTTGATGCCTTCTATACTACTAAAATGAGGCCACAATTTTCCCATACTATAAGTTGCTTATAACCCTTTTACACCCAATAAATCAACTCCAGAATATAAGTTTTGTATTCTAGTGTGCCAATGGTCAGAGAACTGAATCTCTTTGTAGAGAGTACACAGAAAGCTTAAGAGTATAACTGAAATCAGATATCTTGCTTGTATTATTTGTACTTCTGTATTTCAAGATTCATAGGTGAAATAGGACATTTCTCTTCTGCATTAGAGTGTCTCAATTTCCATAAGTATGCACTTAGCTTTATAAGGTAAAACCTTGTGATTCTCTGTTTGACTTTCCCAACTAGTCACCTTTAAATTGTTAAATGGATGATATGGATTCTATAAAACACAGAAAGTAATCCATGGCTGGTAATTCCTACAGTGTTTGGGTTTTTAAAGCATTGTAAGGTGAAGTGTACTTTTATACCCATGAAATTCATGAGGCACTGGAGAAGATAGATTACATACAATACTAATTTTATCCATCAAGCAGTTCAATTAGATGAGAAAAAAGGGTAGTATTCTATACAGAGATTCTGTAACTCCTTCCATTGATCTCAGAGGGGCTATGGGTGACAAATTTGTTTAGCTACAAAACCGAGCTTTAAGATTTTTCTTTGTTGTAATTCACTTTTCCTAAATGGTTCTGTTCCCCTGCAACATGTATAGTTCATTACCAAGTTGTTGTAAACCATTGTGACCTCTTGTTACCTAACCCCTCCTACCCTCAGTATCCCATTGGTCCAAGCCTTGAGTCTGCCCCTGGCTGGAAATAGCTATTTAAGCTAAGGATGAGAGGGGGCAGGCCTCTTTGGCTCTTTGCGCTCTCTCTTTGGCTCTCTCTTTTCCTGCTCTCTTGGGGTCTTGGACTCTCTCCCTCTCTCTCCCTTCCCCCTTCTCTCCCTCCCCCTCTCTCCTGTGGGAGCCATGCCGCTCCCCCCTGGTGTGGGACCCCCCAAATAAACCCTGAACAACACCCTTGAAAGCCATGTGGTGTTTTTTCTGCCTGCGTGCTGCCATTACCTGCTACATGTAGCCAAGAGAATCTTCCCCGAAGCTTTGGTAATGCTCCTGTACCCCACCCCCCTTTCTAGACCCGAAAGACCTTGTTGCCAGTTTCTCCTGCAGATGCTAGCCGGGCAGAGGAGGAAAAGCAGGAGGCTGCAACATTTCTTTCCTTTTTTTATAGTTGAAATGCTCTGGTATAAGTGTTTTCCATAGAATTTTGGTGGTGAAGGATGGATTTTTGAGCAGCAGTAAGTGTGTGTACACATGCATGCACATGCACACACATAAAAGCCACAAGCCAAACCTTGTGAAAATCTCATTTTGCTCTTGCAAATTATTTGTATAAGAATGGTGATGAGATCATATCTTAGTCCACTGAGTGTGAGAATACCACAGAACCACAGCACCCAGAGGCATGAAGTGTCTTTTTTGCCTTTAGAATATTAGTTTTTCAGTGTTGTAATAGCAACAGAACATACATAGGCGCCCGGATCCTGAAAAATATTTACGTGTTATAGAACTTTAGAAGCATTGCTGCCTTCAGCAAAAATACTAATGCTTTCAAGATTGAGTAATTGCTAAGAGCTAAGCTGGGTAATAATTCAACAGTTGGTCATGAAAAATATGAACATCTAGTCTGACAAAAATTACCTCTTTTCTTCCCACTCTCTCTTTCTAGCCAGCTGTTGAGCCATAATGTATCTAGTCAACAGGAATGGCATTTTTACTTATTAATGAGTCAAATGAGATAAACTTGAAATATGTTGGACACATCACTGGACTTGACCAGAGGGGTCTTCCATAAGTTCCTATTCCTTCTAAAGGCAGTGGAAAAAAATCCCACAGACAGCTAAGGATGTTAGCTTTTGATTCTCATGCTCAGTGGCATACATGGGAATTCTTTGTGCAAATGTGTTGTATAATCAAATATATTATCTATGATTCAAACAGAAACATATAAAACAATCACCCCTCTCCATGAGTATTAAATAGAAATGTAAATCAGAGGCTTCTGAATCAAATAATTTATGTGCTTCTCTCTTTGTAGACTGAAATAAATGAGCATGAGGTCTAAAGCTTCACTAAGGTGTGGTGATTTGAGAATAATTCATTGTGTAAAAGAGCAGCCAGTCAAACAACGTTAATTTTAACACTATTAAAAGCTGAAATGCCTAAATCTAAATAATTTAGAAGTTATGTGATAGATATTAAACACCTCTGAAAAGGAAAAATGCTGTAGGCAAGAGTTTCTGATAAGTCTAGTTTGGTTAATTATTGCCTGAAGCATTTCTGAACTAATTATTTACCTCCAAAGTGGGCTCCATGTTTTCAGCATTGAAGTGCCAGATATTGATTTTCTTTAATTGTCAGGGTATAGTACTAGACAGACCACACAAAGCTGAAGGTTAAGCCATTTATAGAAAGTGATAGCCAGGTCCTCCAGTGTCACACACTGCGTCAGTGTGAAAGGGAGACCAAGGCCCTGAAACTCGGCTCTTTCAGGGAAAAGGATTATTTGTCTCTGTCACCTGCCCTTTATGGTTCATTTAACATCTTAGATAGCTTGTGTAAATTAAGTGGGTTTAGTAGCTGCCCAACATCCAAGTCAAAGAGAGTGTTCTGTTCAATGGGGGAACTGGAGTATTTTATCCTTCTAGTTAACAAGATGTACATGGCTCAACAAATAATGAACATTGAATTATTTAACCTGTGTTACCATAGATGGCTTAAAAATTACTTCAAGATGCTTTTTTCATTTTCTGCATACTTTTCCCCCCACCCCTTTTTTAGACATTTCACAAAGGTTATTAATTTGAATTTCTCAGTAGGGTCTGGGTGCTTAGAGAATTTTTGCCTGTCGGGATGGACATAGTTTTTTTGGCCATAATTTGGGATGTTTGAAATGTTACAAGTCCCAGCGTACTTGAAATCATCATCACCTTTATATCTCATCAAAACATATGCAGGGGCAAATATTTGCCAATTGGCTAGAGTAATTCCAGCCTACTGCAACATAAAAATAATATAAAACATAATAAATGTGACACAGCCGCTTAATTCACACCATCAGTACCATCTCTGCTCATTTGAATTTATAAATAGAAAGAAAAGCTTTTTCTTGTTATGAATTCTTTGTAATTTGTTGCATTTTTCTTCAGTTCTTCAGTTTCCTCTTTGAAATTTTTCTCTTCCGTGGTGATTAACTTGTGCTTAATCTTTTCTTGTTCAAGCTCTTAAATTTTTCTAATTGGACATCTATTAATCTCTGTGTCTTACTATTTTTGCCACTTTGCCCATCTCTTACTTAAGCTCAAGGATCTTTACACCTACAGGAGTAAAGTGGCATGCCTTGTCTGGGAGAAAGGGTTGTCCCTGTAGTGAACAGTGTGAGACAAACCACCAGAAGATGACTTGGTTCTTAGGTGGGGTAAATTGCCTTCCGAAGGTTCCTATCTCTAATTTGTTTTTCTGTGCAGGGAGCCTAGAGTGACTGATGATCCTAACTTAGCAGGCTATCTCAAGTTAAGTGGAATGAATCCAGACATTGTTCATCTCACTTTTTTTTTCTTGTTGTAGAACGTTTTTTTGGGTTTTTTGTTTTTTTTCTTTTCTTCTCTTTCTTCTTCTCTATTGCCTGCCTTCACTTGTATTTGCTGTGATGAGCTCAGACTGTAGAAACCCTTAACAGCTCACATGCCCAAACTGGGCACCATCATCACTGGTTGAGGTTTCTGAATTGAGGTTTCTTCAGTTCCCATGGAGAAAGACAGATACAGAGAACAATTCAGATCACAGATTATAATGACTGCATCTCTTTGCTGGTCACACATATAAATACTAAAGTGCTTGCGATTATGGTTTAAGCAGATTATTTTGATGTGATTAATTCCCACCCAATTAGCAATGGCACTTATTCTCCTGGGCTGTCATAAAATGAAAAATTTGTTGAAGAAACTATATCAAAGCTCTGTCATTTATATTTTAACCCATTCTACTCTGAAAGGGAAACAATCCATGTATTAAATATAGAGATAGTGTATTTACAAATAATACAATAATTTCTACAAATAAACCAATCCAAACAAATATTCTGGGAGGCATTTCCTTGCTAAAGACGTGGAATTTGAAATAGCGTATGAACATGACAAGTATTGTATAATAGTATGCTTAAATAATGACTAATCTAATATCAAAATTATTATTATTGTATTATTTATTTCTGCCTCATAAACTCATCTAATTACTAATTTTCTTTCCCCATCACATCAGAATAAAACCTGTTAAAGGAGATTCCTATTACAAAATATTAACTTTATTAACTATATATATATTCCCTATACTATTATTAACTATATATGTATATATCCTTCCTCCACCTCTCAGATTTCTCCATCTTATAGTTCTGATAATAATTGAAACAGTTTTTTCTTTTGATCAGTTCAGGACTTTTTAATGAAGAAGATACATAGTAAATAGAAGAATTCTGCATAAAAGCAGTCATTCATACTCTCTCATTCCCTTAAATTTAATAAATAGTACAGCTATCTTTTTTGCTTATAGCAATATAACAAAATTGTTTTTGTCTGTTATCTGATCTTTAGAATAGAAAATTATGAAGAATATATATTCATCTATTCTTTTGGGGGTATAAAATATATTTATGTGAAAAAAATGTGCTATGTATAAAGCAGGCTGAATTCCTACCCAAACCCCAAGGCCTATTTTGAAAAACTTTGGATTTAGTTCTAATTTCACATTTGCTTCTGGGGTCCATCTTGACTTTATAGTTCATGCATTTGTGTAAATGGAAATCTAAATACTACTATATGCTGAAATTACAGCATCTTAGAAAGTGTTGAATCTCTTTAGTTGCAAACAGTGCTGTCTTTGACATTTGTTCCACAACTTCTTGAAGTTTAAATTAAAAACAATAAAATGCTTTTTAAGCACCTCTTACACATTTATTAGCTATGCAGAATGTGCACTGTTCTTAGGTAACAATTATTACCATGAAAAAACAGATCACAGAGGCTCTGATTTGTCCTATAAATAGTATGAATTTCTTTTCAAACTGTTAAATTTGTTGTAAGTGCAGATTCTTTTTTTTTTTTTTTTAATGTATTCAAGCCTGTCGATTTTCATTCTCTTTCAGTGAGGTACCCACTATATTCACTTACAATACCAGGATTAAGAATTCGACACGCTCTATTACAAAGTGGTGATGTAATTGCAGAGATTGTTCTCATTATAAGGGTTGTTTATATACGACTGGAAAAAGCTGTTTTCACTCTTGACTGAGATGTTTCAACCTTAGGAACTTCAGAAAAGAGTTGGCCCATCCAGGTCTCATGACAATTGACTTTTCCTCTAAATACTTCTAAAGACTACTCATTGTCCAATTTCCTGAAACACCAGTTAATAAAGGTGTTAAAAAATGTCTCACATTATCTGTATATGTAAAGTGGAATAGATATGGCATGATGGTTATCAAATCTGCTAGGTCTAAATTGTTGAGACAATAGATTTTTTTTTTTGTATAGTGTAAAATAATAGATAAAATCCTCTTTCTTGAGATCTGAGCAATCATTTTTAAGAAATAATAGTAAGAATCATGAAGAGTAGCCATAGGTACTTTCTTAGGGAAAGATTTTATCCTAGTTGAGAATTAAAGTGTACAACAAGGTTTCAGATTGCAGCACAAATATTCACGAGTATAAAAATGAATTATTATAAAATGAACAATAAAATCAATTATATATTCACATGAATATACAAAATACCCCAAACCAACCAAGTAAACTTCACTGTTTTCTTGGATATTTCATTTTCTGTTACTTAGTACTACACAGTGTGTAAAGTGTTTAGGTTCTCTGTTGTCATGCTGATTTGTTGTGTGGGTAGTCAAGGCAGGTTTTAATTTAGAACCAAGAGTAACAAAATGAATATGAACAACCAAGAGATCAACCAATAGCAGCAGTCACTCAGCAAAAAATAAACTGAAGTTAAGCAATCATGAGTTGCTCACCAACAGTTTGGGACCAGGAAGAGAAGCAACATCTGAACAAGTTATCAGTCATAAATACTCAAAACATGAGGGTCTGAAAACAAAATCCATCCTTCCACCCCCAAATATTCTGTTGCTTTTCTCTGATGTTTCATGAGGCATGTCCAAAAATTATTTAAAAAATGTTGCTTTTTATATCTCTTTATTGATTATTCTTCTCAAAACTTCCTGAATTTTATGGATATATTTATTCTTTTCCCATCAATCTCTTCCTTCAACTATGTACTATATCAGGACATTTCATTTTTTTATTATTTTATTATTATTATTATGTTTGGTTTTGGTTTTGGTTTGGTTTTTTTTTTTTTAATAATATAATTAATCTTTGAAGAATATATGACTGGGGTTTAAGACATGGCTTTCAAAATTTTCTCCACTAATATCCATCAATTCTCAAGAACTACAGTTGTTTAAAAGACAGAAAACATTTTATATAATGTGGGCTAACACTGTTGAAAATTTTTTGAAAATTATTAAATTATAAATTCAATATTAAACTTTAGATCAACACTACCTGAAATAGATATTCAAACATCAAATTTAAAGCTGGAGGTTAAAATTCTTTCCCCCACTATTTCTTGTCTACTCTTCTATTCTTATCTTATTTAATTTCCTTTTAATAGCACAGCAGAAATAAGAAAACTACATCTTAAAATGTTACTTTAAAAATAAAATATAATTCGACCTTCTTTGTAGGTCTTCTTGTCTCATTTTCCAGTGCTCATCTTATTTTAGAGCAGAACTACAAGTAGCGATTTCTTCTTCTAACACTGGGTGGCGTTCGATTAACTGCTGAAGTCTGCTCCCGGGAGTCTCAACATTCCGGGTCTTCGAGATGTTTTTCCATAGACAAAATAATCAGAGCAGGACCAAGACAAGAAACTGAGAAATTTTTTTTTTTCCTTTCATTATAAGAATACGCAATGTAAAGGCAAAGAGGTAAAATCTCTCTAACTTTTATTCGTATTTAGAAGATCTCTATGGAAATAAATTGGGAAGAGGTGAATGCCATTATTCTAGTGATGAAGCTTTCTCTTTAACATATTTTATTGAAAATATGTATGTATTGTGATGCCTTTCAAGTGTGTCTAATTCTACTGTGATAAGGCTCCAAAATATTAACTTTATAAATAGTCAGATTGAATTCTTAAATGCAATCAGGGAAGCATAACATTTTATAAATTTCTTTCATAAGAATTATTAATGTTTAAAGCTGCTGACCTGAAAGATCCAAAAAACTCTGAAGGCTCCTGTTCACTGATGTGGTTCTTGACAAATAATTTGCTTAATTTTTTTAGAACTTATTTCAATTCTCCATAGATACATGTTCACCCCTGGAAATTACACAAATGATTTATTTGGGAAGTTGGTGATGCCATTTAGGTTTTACCTTTTTTTTCTTTTATATGTTCTCTGTATTCTTCACACATATATTTGTAACTCTGTCACCTATTGTATTAGTGACTAGTTTTCCCAGTACTTTTCCATGGCCTTTCCTTAAGCAGAAAGACAAAACGAATTCCAGAGTTCCAAGCCCAGGGGGTACAAGGCCCCAGTGCAAACTCGGTTCTTCCTGGGAACCAAGGTCGAGAACAACTCTTGGAGATACATTCTCATGGACAAAGTACAACTGGTGCTGAAGGGGGGCTCTAGGGAAGGGGCTTGACCTAGGGGGGTTGGGGAATTGCATCACCACTTGTCCTCCTAATTTACGCTTTTTATCAATTATGCCAATTTCCTAAAACCTATAAAATGAACTCACCCCTGGAGCAGCGGTGGGCTTTTGTGTACATATTTCCATAACTGCTCCTGAAGGCCTTCAAATAAAGATCCCCTTTTAAATTATTTCCTTACTAAAATTACCTTGAGTTTAATTTCCAGGGAAAAAGGCAACTTTGGGAATAACGTTGTCATGTTTGTGATTGTTCTCCTGTTACTGACTGTGGTGCACTGACCTTGGCCAACTGCCAGATGTCCACCTGGCTGCTGTCTCACTCCTCCTTCTCAACAGGACAGGGCACAAGATACAAAAATCTTGTAGGTCAAGAAAAAGACAAGTGGACCACTTACCAATTTCTGTCATGTCAAAACAGACTTGGGAAAACAAATGGAATTTCTTTCCTATTAAAATACACTTTGGATGGTGAAAAACAAAGACAAAATTAAACAAAAAATTTCCTTTTTCCTAGGTTCAACTTCACTCCTTCGTTCCTAACTCCTCTGTCTCCTCTGCTCCCCTCTCAAGCAGCACAACATGGGAGGGGAGCGATCAGTTCCTCTCTGCTGCTCACAGTACACTGAGGTATATCTTAGACCAACAATCTGATTGTGAGTGAAGTCCAGGTTTGGTCAACAGAGGAACTTACACATTCTCGTGTTTATTTAGGGAGTCAAAACCACTGGCCTGTTTAGAACATGATATTTCAATTAGGTATATCTATTCTGCTCTGCTCTCTGCAGTTAAATAATTCAGTATCACAATGTAATGCAATAGAGATTTAATATAGACATGACATTTACTTCACTATTATCTCCTTAAGATATTTATATGATATATGTTTCCTTTTGTAGACTGGAGATGTTCCCATGAATTTCATTCCACACTTTAAACAAGCCAAAATAAAAAGAAGGCCATATCAATGCAGTGCACTATTAAGGCCTTTTAGATTCAGCTCTAAGCTATCTCCTGGATTAGTACAGCTCCATGACAAGATGTCTGCTCTGGTCTTGAAACATATATATCCACATTAAGCTGCTATTGAGAATAATTAAAGATTGAATGTATCCTCAGCTATTCACACAGCTATGAAGATATGAGAAGACTTGCAGAAGGTGTGATCATACCTTCTTCAAAGTACTATTTCACCAGGGAAAAATGTAGAAACCACAAATGTTAGACTCTAGAAATGAAGTTAAATTGCTGCAGAAATAATTCTGGGAATAAAAAGTTTTCACTACTTGTTTTAAAACAGGTATTCACAAAATAACAAAAGGAAAAGAAGATCTGTGTTTTTGTAATTACGTGCCATCTCATCCGTGGCACAGAACATTTGTTAACAAAACAGTCCCTTGCACTGTGTGCTCAATTGCAGTCTTTATATGTGTAATCAGCTGTATAAAGCAATGAGAAGTGAATACCTAAACACTGAACTACCAAGATATGTCTGGAACATGACAAGAAACTATATAATGGGGTGTGCAAACATGCCTTCTTGCACACACACGGCTCGTTTCACCCAGATAAGGCAGTTAACACCATAGTTGGCCCTATTAGCATGTTTTTTGAGAGCTGATGGGCTCAAGCTGATACTTATAATAAGCTGGATGAGCTTCAGAGGTGTTCTAATTTATGAATACTCTTTCAAGTATACTACCTTCAAGTAGGTGACCTTAAAGCCAAGATTCTTGAAGTAAATCATGAAATTAGTTTTTCTAAATTCCTTAAAAACCTGTGTCAGACTAGTTATAGGGAGATCCTGCCTTGAGGAAATGACAAAGATTCATGAAATATTATAAATATTACTTAGACACAATGCAACAATTATCCAAATCCATTAGAATTATCTCAGTCTTTTCAGTAGGCTGAGAAAAAAATCTTGGTGTACTATAAAAGCAACTTTTGATTCACAGCTATGCAATCATTGTATTCTATATTTATCATAGGATCCATAGACCTGAAGAGTATTGCAAATGCTTTGTACTATATGCATAGTTAGAAGGCTTATGTTAAAAACATAGCAGTTATCTGTTAAAAATTGCTTATATGTGAAAACTAAATCTATATATACATACTCTCCCCATTTTTTCTTCACTAAAAGTACATAAAGAAATGTGAGAGGTTTTGTTACATTACAAAATATGCTCTTCATAATTATTTGTTAGATTTTATGTTTGAATCCTTGTGGTTATAAACAACATGAAGATTTATGAACAAATGTTACATGAAAATAATATATATCACCACTGGCTTAGAACTATTTGAAATTAAGAATAACACAAGGTCATAAAGGAAACAGCATTTCCTAGCAACTATATATATTTCTCTTTTTTAAATAGGTCAGTTATGAAGTGAAGGATAGTAGTATATTATGTAGTCTTTATACTGTAACCCTTCATTTCAATGGAGCTTTCATGTTTCACCAATTTTGTTCTATGGATCTTTATCTCATTCACTTTTCTCCTTGCATTAAGTCTTGTTCTTTCACAGCTTTAAGGTTTTAAGTGAATTCAATGTCTCACACCTTCATGCCATCATTCTTAGTAGAAACCACTGCTCTTTTATTCCTGATGATCTGTCCTGCTTTGTCCTTGGTAAACCTCTCTTGTTTGATGTTTTTAACCAAAGTTTAGAGAGCTGCTGTAAGTTACTAGAAACAATATATTCCACCAGTCCATGACTTATTTTAGTTTAATTTAGGACATATGAAAACAAAGACATTTAATTGGCTTTCAGTTCAAACTGGTTAATGACTGTTGGTGAAGTTGTTATTGCAAATGTTCTTGTATACTGTCCCTGCACACCCCTGTAGGTGAGTGTGGCTATCCCAGACCCAACAGAAAGGGCATCTGCGTTCAAGCTCCTAATCTCTTTCTGATTATGCTATTACCACCCTAGTGGGAATCCTGCAGTGGCTTTCCTTCAATCTTTCATGCAAGTCCTGTTTGTGTACATAGTTGATTATAGCCCAGTCACTGGACTGTGTGTGTAGTTCATTCTTTTCAGTCTGATAGTTATGTACTTACAAAAAGTGGCATATGTTCAGAAAGACAGGATTTTTGAAGATGTTTACCTCACAACCTGATGCTCGTAGAACTCATTTGGGATGATGATGTATGTTTTTCCTTGTAGGTAATCCACATCTCCTCTATCATCAGCTGAGCATCCTAATAATTGGACTACCTCTGTTACCTAGATTGTTATTTGTAGATTTTTTTTTTAGAGAAAAAATTATTTGTCTAAGTAGATGATCTCATTCTCATTTGTGTCCATCTTGTTGGCTAGGTTAATGAAAGCAAGTAAGGGGCAAGGAAGCATTTTGGCCTTAGGCTTGTAAGAAGCTGTGTTTGGTATAATTAAAAACCTAGCAGACTAAGTAATTATTAAAAATAACTAAAACTTCATATTCATATCTTGCTGTCTTTCTTTCTCTAGAACCATATTTTTTCCTACATTTATCTGATGCCAAACTATTTTTTATTAGCTTTGAATAGAAATCACTTGACTGAAATTGATGAACAGCAGGGAACAACATGCGGGTTACAAAACTGAATTTGACATTGAAGAGTCTAAGAACTCATAAGGAAACTTATAAAAGAAGGTATTTGTGAGTTTAGCCAAATGTAATGAGACTAAAATTGAGAAGCCTGAAGTAAAGTGAAAAAGATAACTAAAACTAAGAAGGGAAATTACTATGTCATTTGGAAGAGACAGAAAAACAAGGGAAAAAATATTCTGTTCTAGCTGGAATAACAAGGGAGTCCGTCTCTTTGTGCAAGCCTTGTGCACAGCTATGTCAGCAACTTTAGTGAATATGTAAATAAATTTGAAATGTATCAAATCTGCACAGGTGATGCTTTATGCTTTGCTGAGGTATTTATTTGAGAGGCTATTCTACTACATTTAAGACATTTTCAAGAGTTACAGTAGTTATTTCTTTTAGTTGTCTTATTCCCCTCCCTACTAATTCAAAGTTTAGAAATTTTTCTGTCTAATCAAGAGGGAAGCTCAGCTATCAATTATCTTAATATATATTGATAATAGATTATAAATCACTGACTGAGCAACAAAGGCATCAGGATGCTCCTTGTAACTTCAGAGAACATCAGACTGAGAGAAGTAACTTTCTACGGTGTATTTGTTCTTCCATAGGTGCATAGACATGGATTGCATCCAGAGTCAATGTCAGGGGAAAAGTGCTAGAAAATATTTCATTCTGTCTTAAAACGATGAAGATATGAAATTTACAGTGAATGAGGAGATGCCTAACCCTCCCTTCTCTGTGGCTGGAACTGTGGAGATTAGTTTTGATTACATGACTGATTTGGAGATGGTTAAAATTAGGCTAAAATTATCAACAAAGTTAAAATGGTTTCAGACTTTCACCATAAGTTGTTGTTGCTCCCACTTTCATCTTCATCTACTGTTATATCTCCATTTAGTGTCATGTTTAAGCTCAAAATATCACAACATACAAATAAAATGGGCTCTTGAGCCTGTTTATTAGGAAGTATACCACAATAAACCAAAAAAAGAAAAAACCCCAAACAAAAAAACCCAAACACACAAAACAGAACTCTCCTCCCAACCCCATCAAACAAAAAAACCCCACAAAACCCAAAACCCACCCCCCAAAAAAGTAATCAAACCTAAACTCCCAGGTTTTTAAAATTCAGTGAAAGGTAATTTTATGGCACTTGGCTGTAGTCTTAATATTCAAGCTTTTTGAGCCCCTAATTTGGCAAGCAAATAGTGGGACAAAACCCTCCTTCTCTCTTGCCCTTTCGTGCATACTGTGGAGTGCCTCACCTCTTCTGCATCCTGAACAGGAACCAGCTCAAACCTGCCACTTCCTACTGTTCTGTTTCCAGATTTATTTCCCAGGGAAATGAAGGTCTTGGATGGGAAATGTGATAGGAAGACTTCAATTTTGGCTTTTTATGGAGAAGGGATACAACTAAAACAGTGACCAAAATCCAAGAATCTTTCAAGCTTTTTACTTAATAGTTTTGCACTGCCATTGGTTTGGAATATAATTTACTTTGGAAAAGATGGATTGATGAGCAAGATCCAACCATCAGCCTTATTAAAAAAAACCCAGTTTCTTGAGCAATCTTTCCTATCTTGTCAAAATCACTCAGATTGTTTGATTAAAATTTATTTATTCAAAGTCTACTAAATGCAGCTATTTGTGAGAGAACTTATCTTTTAGGTACTGTTTCGCTCATGTGTTTCACAGCATAAATATGGTTCTTTGTTTTCCTTTAATGTGTATTGTTTACAACAAAAATGGGCATAGAATATAACAAATGCACATGTAAAGTTTGATCGGTTCCTGTGCCCATTGTCGTCAACACTTAGGTCCAACATATTGTAATATATGTTCTATATGTTAGCATAATTTAAATTATATTTCTTTTTTGTGAGGTACCATGATGAATACTGCAAAGGGACAAAACATATTATGTGCCTCAAAATGGCTGGAACCGTTGCCAAGAAAACAGCAGATGTTCACTCAATCGACAGCAAGAAAACTGATATTTAACATGTAGAGAATTTGCGATTTATTTTTTTTTTTTACTGGGGATTTTGGAGACAATGTGAACTGAAAGACAAGAGACATTCTATTTTTGGTTTTGTTGTGACTTGCTGTGTGGTCTCTAAGCAGTTATTTCACCTTTCTCTGTCTCTATTTCTTGTTTCCCCCTTTGTCTCTTCTCTTTAGAATTTAGGGTTTTCAAAAGAGTCTATATTACACATTTGTAGCATGCACAATGAAGCCACTGCAATATAAATAATAATTATAATAAGGCCAATTTTAAATCTGTCTTCGGCCCACAAATGAAAGAAAATTCCTCATTTTCTGTAATTTCAGAAAAAATTACTTGTTATTAATGTTCTTATGAACACAACAGGAGGAACTGGAGATAGATCAAGCTCATGTCTTCATTCTATAAACTTTTTGGCTGGTTTTAGTGAAATCAACTCACAGTCGAGCTGGAGTCCAACCAACCGACAGAAAAGACAGGCTTTTAATCAGGCTTCTCTACAATGGAGCACATCCATTTGATAAATGAACTAATTAAGCAAATGAATAAGTATAACCTACCACTGTGAATGACACTATGAACAAATCTTCAGATCCATATTAATAGTTCTAGAAAACCAGAAAAAAAGGATGTGAAAAAATACAAGTTCAATTCATGAAGTACATTTACGTAAATGAAAATTTACCCTGGGCAGTGGTCTGGTCAATTCATGCTCTGTGTGTGTAAAGATGACAAGGGGTAAAGAAGCCTGAAAAAAGGTTATTTTGCTTCTGAGGTTTTCTTAATATCAGCCATTTCACAGGCAGAAGAATGTAGCAATGACTCATGCTCTTTTCTGAATGTCCCTTTATAAAAGTAATTGGAATGCCATGACACATGTATCCTGGTTTTTCTTTAATATCCAAAATCCACACACAACCTCCCTAGGAAAAAACCAAACCAAACCAAACCAAACCAAACCAAACCAAACCAAACCAAACCAAACCAAACCAAACCAACAAAACAAAACATAACAAAACGAAACAAAAAAAACCCCTTGCATGATAGGGAAATAAAAAAAGAAGAAGAAGAAGAAGAAGAAGAAGAAGAAGAAGAAGAAGAAGAAGAAGAAGAAGAAGAAGAAGAAGAAGAAGAAGAAGAAGAAGAACTACAACAACAACAACAATAACAACAACAACAAGAACAACAACACAACTCAGACTCATTTAATAAAACCTCAGCTTCATTTTTCCAGTTTTGTCTGATTAGCAGTTTCTAGGATTGATTTGACAGTTTTGGAAACAACATAAGTCATCTCATCAGTTTTAGGGAAATAGCAGTGATCCTGGGGACTTTTTTAATGCCCTGCCTCTTCCATACATATCCTTGAAACTGTGGCTTTCTCTAAAAAATATTATATTTAAATAAGACAAAAAGAATGATCTCTCAGGTAACCAAAATTATGTGAAGAGGTAGGAGTTAGTTATTAGAAATTAAAATTTGAATGAATTTGTATTCCTGTGATAGAAATTCTATATGCTGCTCATCTTCAGCCGTCTAATCTTCAGCTGCTTATCCAATTCAAGGTGCTATTCATTTCAGTATTATTTAATAAGTTGCTTCTTTTCCTACAATAATTATTACCTTTTAGAGAATTGTTATGAGTTGTTTTTTTTTTTCTTTAAGACATAGCACACATGTTAATAACTTGTGTCACAATTTCAGTTCCCAGGACTTGGTTTTTTCATTATAAGATTAAAAATCATCAGTGGCTTATCTACAAGGAACAGAAATCCGTTAGTGAGAGCCTCTGAACTAAACTTGTTGAAAAATTGCCATTTCTAGATAGCTATGAAATCTTTTTAACAAGAAGGTTCTGAAAGGTGGTGGTATTTTGGTTTGGGTTGTTGTTGTTTTGTTTAGTTTAGTTTTGTTTTTGGTTTTTTGTGTTTGTCACCCCCTGCCCGCCCCCTGGCCAGGATTCCAACAAATTTTGTCCATTTTACACCCACTATAAGAATTAAAGCAAGCAGTAAAACAATAAAAAAGAAGGACATTCATCAGGAAAGACGCTGTGGTAGCACAGAGAGACTTTGTTAAGATTCACTCCTATGACATGTCAAATCCTTTAGCATTAACTTCAGAATACAGAATCATAGAATCATACAATAGTTTGGGTTGGAAGAGACCTTAGTGATTGACAAGTTCCAAGCCCACTGTCATGGGCCTACCAATGGACCAGATTGCTCAAAGTCCCATCCACCCTGGTTTTCCATGCCTTCAGGGATAGGACATCCACAACTTCTCTGGGCAACCGGTGTCAGTGCCTCACTACTTTCACAGTAAAGAATTTCTATCTAAAACATAATCTAAATTTCTCTCTCATTGAAGCCATTCACCCTTTTCCTGTCACTACATGCCCTTCTACAAAGTTCCTCTTCAGATTTTTTCTCGTTTAGGTTTAGGTCCTGGAAGGCTGTTTTAATGTATTAGTATAGTGGTAACCTGTTGAAACTACTGCAGCAAGTGGGAGTGTGTTGTATAGTTGATAAATATAAATTTAAAGCAGGTTAAATTGACTGTAAAGGTGCTTTATGGGTTATTAGCTATACAAAATATGTGAATATGTGAAATGAAAAAGAGTCGTGTTAAAGTCACTTGGTATGTATGGAATAATAATGACTTTCTGTAGTTATCCTGCAGACCCTCCCATAAAGAAGCTACAAATTCACAAAGTACAGTAGCGTAATAAGCAATTCTTACATATGTTAGTTTAGAAAAATGACAACTATTTCTGATACAGTTACAGATTTTTCATACAAACTGTAGGCTACTGCAATTCTCTCTCTCGTAGTATTTTTCAGACTTGCCTTTTTTATGTCTCTGATGTGAGTCTGCACATAGGGCATGGCTTACTGACCATGAGTTCTGTGATGTACAATCAGAGAAGGCCTTGGGTTGGAAGGAAACTTTAAGACCATTTAATTTCAAGCCTCTTGCAATGTCAGGGACACCTTTTACTAGACCTGGTTGCTCAGGGCCCCATCCAACCTGGCTGTGAACACTTCCAGGGACAGGGCATCTGCAACTTCTCTGGGTAACCTGTTCCAGTGCCTTACCACCCTTACTGTGAAGAATTTTTATTTGGTATCTAGTCTGTACTTACTCTCAGTTTGAAGTCATTACTCCTTTCCTTCCCACTTCACACCCTTGTACAAAGCCCTCTCAAGATTCCTGTAGGTCTCCTTCAGGTAAAAAAAGCTGCTATAAGATCTTCCTGGAGCCTTCTCTTCTTCAGGCTGATCACTGACTCTCTAAGCCTGTCTTTATATGAAAGATGCTCCAGCCCTCTGATAACCTTTATTACACTCCTCTCAACTCTCTCCAACATGTTCAAGTGCTTCTTATGGTGGTGGCCCTGGATTTGGATGCATTACTCCAAATGTGGCCACACTGAAGTGGAGTCCAGGGGGATAATCACCTCCCTCAACCTACTGACCTCTGGTGGTTTTGGTTTTGTTTTTTTTGTTTTGGTTTGGTTTTTGTTCAGTCCATTATACATTTGGTTTTCTGGGCTGTGATTGCACATTTCTGGGTCATGTCAAGCTTCCCATCAACCAAAACCCCCAAGTCTTTCTCCTCAGGGCTGTTCTCAGTCCATTTTCTGTCTAGCCTGTGTTTGTGCTTTGGATTGACCCAAGTCACCTGCAGGACTTGGCCTTGTTGATGTTCATGAGGTTTTGCAGGGGTCCACCTCTCAAGCCTGTATATGTATATTAAAATTAGGAATAGTTGAAATTTTACTTCTCGTTTCTGGTAAGTGCTTTTTTGGAAAGTGACTGTTGAGTTTTAATTAGTAAACACAAATTACTATTGCATTCCTTTTTCTTAATTTAATTTCGTATTTTTAAGAAATCCTTGTGTTTTATTGCCCTTGAAATGAAAAGGGAATATGAAGCTATTTTAACTCCAAGTCTTCTGTAGTCAAGAAGTTCTTTTTATTTCCTGGGACATCCTGATTTCTAAAAAGAACATAATGATCTGACCTTGAAAAACAGATTCTCTATTTTTAGAGTTAGCTTGTTCCTTTTCTTTTGTGTTGTATCTCCAGTGTATCAGCTTATGCTAATCTCTGTTGTGGTATATTTATCTTTCTGCAAACTGCCCCATGCCACTGGACTGAGGGATAAGAAATCAACATGTTTCTTTCTGCTCAGTGCTTCTATGGTCCATTAACACATATGTCACAGGTTCCTGGTGTAAAATTGCATTAAGTTGAAATGGGTAGTAGTGTAGAGAAATCAGAGTTGGAAACAATCAAAATGTTGTCTTGCAAGCTGAGAGCAATGCTCTTTTGGGAGAAAGAAAGGGAATGTAAAATACTAGGCAAAGTCACTTAGAAATTTCAAGACTGCTGTGATGCATTCAATAATATCACAGGGGAAAGGAAATTTCTTTAGAAGAAACAGGCTGCCAGTTGAGACTATTAGCCATTCTGTTACCCCTACATAATAAAGCTAAATCATGTAAGCTGTGCAGATAACAGATGGACCAACAGAGACAAATTATTTGTGATGTAACTGATAACTAGGTTGAAGCTGAATTATTGTGTACGTTAGGAGAGCACTGAATAGTTTGCAAGATTAGGGAAAACTTGACTTCCCAAATGAAAGCAGTGAGAGAAATGAAATGCATCTTGTTATGAGCATGTACTGATCCATAAAGACAAAATGCAGGGGTAAATGGATGACAGAGAACAGATTTCTTGGTAATAAATGGGAAGGCAATCACAGCAAAACACAATTGTCCAGTGCCAAGGACACACAGTCATGGCAACAATTATACTCATCTCCTGCAGACATATGTAATTTTCTGGACAAATTAAAATGTACAAAAAAATTCTTTTTTATTTCTTGCTTTGTGTACATACAGTTTTCTGACTAATTTGTGATGACATCAGTGGTCATCATAGATCTGAATCAGATAAACAGACATACCTGATTGTGTAATTAAGAATGACTGATAGAAAATGAATATTGGAGATGACCAAAGCATGACTTCAGGAAAGATATGGAACAGACAATATTCATCTGATGTTAATATCGAAAACTTGCTCACTTTGCAGAGAAGAATCAGTTAGTGATTGTATTTTTTTGCAGTATATTCTACTTCTTGTATTTTAAATCTCATTATTACTCATATTTTATTTGGGTAAACACAAGTGATTGCTAAATATTTTTTGTCATTGGACAAAAATAATCATTTCTAACTTGTTTTATGCTAATGAATAAAGTGTAATTCTTTCTAGCTTTCCTGCTTATCACAGTTTTTTGCTTTGCAGATCTGTATAGGATGAACTTCTCTTAGACTCCAAAGGCAGATGAAAATTTTCTTCAGGGCAGGAACTGACTGTTATGAAGCCTGCCCTGCCAGTTTTATTCAAATATTCAAATCCCTTTTTTTTTTTTTTTTTTTTTTGAGCCAACTCTACATTGTAGAGTGATTTTTACTCAGAGTATCCCAAAACCCTCACTCAAACCAATAATCATGTGTTGATAGGTGAAATTAGTTTCAGAATTCTAATGAAGCTCAGCAGCTGGGAGACAGACAGCTCATCTGAAGATTAAATGAGAAAAATTGCCACTTTTGCTGGTTCCTTTAGGAACTCATTTACATTCTGTCAGCTCCCATTAGGGATGGGAACTGCGAATATTTAGGGAAAATATGCATGAATTCAGTGCTGAAATGGCCAATCGTGATCAGTTTCTTCCTGCTTACAAAGCTGCCAGAAGATTTTATGTAGTTATGCCTTCTGGAAACAGTGGGTGATAATCTGCTTGCTTTCGACTGCCTCTTAACATTTTGAATTTAACATAACCAAAAGAACCAATCCCCAGCATAACAAGGAGAACACATGATAAAAATGTAATCCTAAATCTTGGGATTAATATTCCCGTAACCTTCTATACAGTGTTCTGTCCCTTTTGGTTTCTTTGCCTTTTCTTTTCAACCATGGGTCTGTAAAGCTTCAGTATTTGTTTTTATGTGACAGTACCAACAGCAATGGCAAGAAAGGTACCACACAATTCATCTTTCCCTCGTTACAGCCCTGAATTTCCGTGTACTTGGATCCTCATCATATTGACAAGTTTTCATGAGGTCTGCTGACAGAACCAGCAGTAGACTAGGAATCTATAGCATTTAGGTGCTATCCATTTCTCCACTGGCTTTGGCTATATTTATGCAGACCACAAGTAGAGGTGACTGTGCCAATGAAAGAAATGCATTTAAGCATTCAACCAGGAGTGTAAAAGACAATACATAAGTGAATACAGGAAGAGTAATGCTACTTTAAACATGGGAAAGTGCCATGCTGTTGTGTTTGCAGATTTTTGTTGTTTTCAATTTTCTTTAAATAAAAGTTGCAGAAGATTAACAAGGGCATGAGAAGGTGCCATAAGATCCTCAAAAATATTTTTCTACTGCACCTGCAGGACAGTTTGATGACAAATTCATCGTTTCAATAAGCCATATTTTCTGTTTCAGAAATATTTAGGTAAATTCTAAATGGAAAATTATTTTTTGTTAGATCTATAGGTTTGAGTA
Source organism: Phylloscopus whistleri (assembly GCA_017589585.1). NCBI lineage: Eukaryota > Metazoa > Chordata > Aves > Passeriformes > Phylloscopidae > Phylloscopus > Phylloscopus whistleri. The sequence continues at coordinate 1,567,452 of JADMLD010000722.1, forward strand.
ACTTGTTCCTAACAATTCTAAGAGAAAATAAGATCCCTAATGCCGTTGATTTTTAATAAAGCTGCGTAGATTATTATGAATAGTCTTGCACTCTGAAGAACACACCAGCATCATTGAAATGGAGTGAGTCAGTTCTACAGGACACACTAAATGACTTGAATCCACAAGTAGAAATGCAGCATTTGCGTTACACTTACAAGGGGAGTGTGGGGGTGGGCGGAGCCCCGATGGCCTTGCCTTGGAGGAAGCCTTTGCTAAAGAATTAAGAAGTATTGCGCAACCCCCCCGCCAGACCCTGGAACAACAAAGCAGCCTCCCTGCCCACGGCGACTTTCCTGGAAGACCCACAAGCACCCTCGGGACCTTGTGTAGATCTGTTGTAACTGATTGGTTTTTGTACCCTTCCCCCCTCCCACCTAGCTCCCTATAAAACCCTCTGAAATCGCCCTAAGAGCCAGGGCCCTCCATCCTTGGCTCTCTTCGCTGATGTCTCTGCAATAAAGCTACTCCTGCGGAACCGCCGAAACGAGACTCTCTCTCTCACACCCCAGGCCAGCTATATGGGAAAGCGAACCTCGCAGGGGGCAGGAGCTGGAATCGCAAGCTGAAATCACTAAGAGCTGAACCACTGCCCCCCACTGAGTCGCTACCCGCCAGCTGAGGGGAGTGCTTTCGACCTCCTAAGGAGTATCTCTGAGGAGATACTTTTTGGGGTGGCTCGACCCTCCTGGAGTCCAGAGTTGAGGACTCCCCCACCAGCAGGAATAATAGGGGAGGATTGCAAAAAGCAAATTATTTTGCAAAAGCCGACATATAAACAGCTACCTTTATTATATATTTTGAAAGTGATTCTGCACAACTCTGTGGTGATAGTAGGTGTGAATACAGAGATTACAAAGACTGAGAATGATTAGAGATGTTAAAGAATAACCTTTCATACGTCTGCAGATACATATTTTCAGCTGGTGCAAGGCTTTCAGTGTATCACCTGATAATATTTACTTCCTTGCTCCTTACGTCCACTCCTCTAAAGTATCTAGAAAAATAATTCAGGATTTAGAAAAGAACTAGAAGAATGACAAAAGTTTTGGAAACTCCATTTCAGAGCTTTCGACTGAAGGGTTCAACTAACTGACCTTTATAAAGTAGTTTAAAGAATTTCATTTTAACATATTTATGATGATTTAAAACACTAGAGAAACCTGGAAAATAAAAATCTCAACATACCTGGTATCAATCACTGAAATAGCCAGTACATTCTAGTAGACTCTTCTGAAATCTAAAGTATGCTTGTAAAAAAAAAGTATACAGTACTTTCCACAACACCTCTGTCAAAAAGTATTTAATGAAATACTAGTAGCATTTATGTATATGGTTAGCATTTCAAAAATTTATAAGGTATACTAATTCATATGTCCAAAATTTGTAATTTATATCAAAAGTAAGTTCATTGGAGCTACTGTCAAGACAACTTTTTCTTTATCCCCAGTAATATCATGGAACAGATTCTTGTGGCACCTGTGTCAGGGCATGTGGATGCCAGAGAGGTAATTAGAAACACAAATGTTAGAACGTTTTCATGAAGGGAAAATTGTGCCTGAGTAATCTGGTGGCCATGTTCAATGGACTGACCACACCAGTGGATGAGGGGAGAGCTACGGGTGTTGTCCACCTGGGCTTCTGTAAGGCCTTTGAAGTGTTACCACACAACATTCTTGTCTCTAAATGGGAGAGATATGGGTTTGATGGATGGAATATAAAATAGATAAGGAATTGAACAGATAGAAGTTTCCAAAAAATTGCCATCAACAGTCCGTTAGGAGTTTGGTAACAAGTGGCGTCCCTCAGAGGTCTATACTGGGACCAGTATGAATCAATATATTTATTATCAGACACTGGAATCGAGTGGACACTCAGCAGGTTTGCAGTAGATACCAAGCTGAGCAGTGCACTTCATTCACTTGCAGGAAGGATCCAGAGGGACCTTTTCAGGCCTGGAGGAGTAGGCCTATATGAACCTTATGAACTTCAAGGTCCTGCATCTTTCTTAGTATTAAGACATAATTAGGATGACCTCAGAACTGAGAACTGGTACTGATTTTAATTACACTTGAATCTATGTGCAAGGGTTGTTTTAGAAGGTTTGTGACTGGTAGATCTTAATTTTTTAACATTACTTTAAATGATAATGAATAATACTTGAAGATCACTTTCTTGTTTTTCTGATTTGGTTATTGATACCTGTAATAGAGTGGTTGCTGGAAAAAAGAAAAAAGAGTTTAATATATTGATTTTTTTTTTTTTGATTTCACATATATAGAAGAGATTTACATAGATAAATGTTATGGATTTGCATTGCTGGCATGTCTCATTTTTTTCACTGGCAGTCTTAAGTAAGAAGCTTTCTTCATTAATTTCCTTACAGGTCAATGACCTGTATAACAACTCTGTACTGTAAGCACTCTTATACTCTATAAATTGCCTTACATATTAAAAATATCATCTCCGCATAGCAAACTATCTGTTAATGAATAGCTGAATGACTAAAATGCATGTTGAGAAATGGATAAAGATTTTGTAAGGCAATTAAGCTTAGCCTTATGCTTACATTATTCTGGTATTTGCATTACAAAAGAGTATTGTACCATCAGAAAAGTGATATGAAGACAGATATGTTATTATTGTGAAACTCAACAGCCTTTATAATTAACTTCTCTGTTCTGTTTATACCATGCTGAAAAATAATTTGTTTTGAAGCTATAACATTCAGTATGTCAAAAATAAACATTTATAAATGTACTACTGATTTACAAGGGAGGCTAATATGAATGTGAAAACATATTGACCATTTATACCAGATAATTATTTTACAAGACTGAAAAAATGAATCTGTCATACAACAAGAAAATATATAATCCACTTTCAGGTAAGAACCCAAATCTCTTCTGACATAATTGTATTTTACAAAATTTTTTTGTTACTGCTATTTAACATCTGTATTGAATTATTGCCTGAACAACAACTCAGTGCACTACAGGGTGTATAAAATAGAACTCCACTGTCTATGATATAGTATTTATTTGAAAAGAAATGTGATAGAGGAGCAATGAGGTGGAAGTCCAATGAGGGCTTTGCAGTATAGAAATATTTTGAAGCAAAGCATCAGGTACATACTAAGTTGGTGTCATATTATCACAATCACAGCTTTTTTTTTTTTTTTTTTTTTTTTTTTTTTTTTTTTTTTTTTAAAGTTTAGGAATTCCATAAAAAATAATCTGACGTAAACCTTGTAAGTTTTGTAAATCAGCCCTAAATATATGGCATGCTTAGGTTCCTGGTAATTTACCTGCACAATCCATCAGCAATTTTGACTTCCTAGGCATGCAGTTCTGTAAGTGTGGCTCTGCATGGTGCCCAGAGCCATGCTCTTGTGCTGAACAAGCACGACCTCGAAGTGAATTCAATATAGCTTTGAATATATTGCTTTGGGATTTGTGCTAATGTATCTGCATGGTGCACTGGTGACATTTCAGAGATAGATTTGCTGAGGGAGATAACTTGGCTGATGAAGCCGACAGACACTTTGATTGTCACAGGGCTGAGAATCCCACAACACTCTACTATCAACCAAGCAATTTTTCCATATTGTCTAGTCTCGAGTATTGTGGATTGAACCTAGAGACATGGATTCTGGGATTTCAGGGACTCAAACTTTTTTGACAACCCACATCTTCCACTCTTTTAATAGGGCTCTGTTTTCCTTCACCAACAAGAAATGGTTATTTTGGTTCAGCTTTTTGTTCATAACATAATTTCAAAATATAACATCTTTGATTAAATGGAATTGTGTCTCTCTGCACAGTTCTAATTTGGTATGAAGAATAGAAAGAAAGTTGAAGCGATGAGAAGAGCATTTGCTACCTCAGAGCCTCTAGCAACTACCTTCTTTCAAGCTGTGAGGTAGAAAATGAGAATTCTGGCAATGAAAAAATGAGACCATAACAAAAAACTGATAGGAGTTCCCCTAAAGCAACATTTTTCAGCCTTTCCAAGTAGATGTCTGCTTATTCAAAGTTAAATTTTCATTACCATCTCCCTTACAGTTGCTGTAAAAGCAAGTTCAAAAATGTATCAGTGAGAAGTCAATAGTCAATTTGCTTGTGTAACTCTGGAAAGGTTGCCAGAGAATATTTTCTCCTGCAATTAGAGTGTTAAGGAGCAGGCAAGTGAGATTATCTTCATTTCAGATGGTAATTACATTTTCAGCACTTCAGAAGCACCCACTTGCCTCTCCTGACACCATAAGTCTGGGAAGGTAAAATGAAGTACCTTTCCTGCACTTGTATCTATTAGATTGTATACTGTGATCCCCATGTGTTTGGCAATATGCTGAACCTATAAAACATTATTACTCTGGTCGATTAAGAAGTACCAATCTTTTTTCCACTGTTATTTAAAACTTACAGAAGGTTTGAAAGGTTTGCCCTCACAGAAGCCATACCCTATTGGGCTATAATTGCATGAATGCTGTCTTTAATTAAATTTGAAACCAGTTTCCTTGGAGCAAATATAAGACCCACTGGCCTGCAATGCCAAGGGTCATATACGGCTTTTTTTAATTTTATTTTTAACCTAAGATAAAAACTTCCCAATCTTTGGGAACAGTGTGTGGTTTATTAAGGATATATTGCATATCTTCATTGCTACCTCTGCTATTTCACAGTTCAGTTCCTTCAGAATTCTTTCATCAGCACCATCTGGTTCCAGTGATTTACTGTCCTGGAGGTTTTTTGAGTTTCTCAATAACATCTTTCTTAGAGGCATCAGCCTTCGTTAAGTCCACTCATTAATGCCTTATAAAAATTATCTTTGAGTGAAGAAATTTCCTCATTGCCCTTCACAGCAAACATGAGTGTAGAAAACGACTTTTCATTTTTGCCTTTGATTTCTTTGTTCATTAGTTGATAGTTCAAAGGACTAGTAGTTATGCTGGTTTTTTGCTGGTCTCTGAAAAAGCTTTAGGTTTCTTCCTGCCTCTTGAAGATGTTTTGATGATCTTAGTCAAACTTCTTCCTCCCTTATTTTCTTCCCTAATTATCGTATTATTTTTCCTTTTGTGCACATTTCTTCTGAGCTTAATAGTAGGACTATGTTTATGTTGATGTGTAGTTATATTATGTTAATAAGCTCTCAGAAAAATGAAGATTTGGTACATTTTGAAGCTGTACAGTATGAAGAATTAGCACATTATTATGAATTTCTTAGGCAGAATGAATAATTCTGTGGTAAGTGGGGTGATTTTGCACCTACATTTCTTACCAAGTGCCTGGGTAAATGAATGTACTAATTTCTTCCTTCAATAAGTCTGTGCATATGTGCTTCTAAGCAACTTGGGGCAAAGAGGAGAGTCTAAGGCAAGATCTCTGGATGGGCAATGCTTGATCCCTAAAGAACATCCTTTATTGACGATTGATAGAGAGAAGGGAAGACTGATTCCGTGATCAGAATTTGATTTTACTCAGATTTTCCAAAAGCTTATATACTGTTTCAAGAAGGTTAATAATTTTCCATTACAATAATCAAGTTAAAGATCATACAGACAACTTATACATTTTACAATATCTTTTGCTTCCAGAGTTTGATTGAACTTCCTCTCTTCCTGTAAGTAGGTTTAATCCCATCTTCTGTAATCTTCAGTTCTGTTTGTTCTTGCCATGGCATCTTGGTTTTCAAACCAGCTATGCTAATTAAGTCCATTTTACTCTCTGTCTTGTGTATTCCCATAATCTTTGGCCTTTTTCTTTGATCTCTGCAATTCATACAGAGTTAAAGGGGAGCTTGAGAAATGCACTTGGAATAGCCTGACCAGTGAGGTTTGTCAATCCTAGTATGATATCACACACTCCTGAGCTGTGAGGTTGGTCTCAGAGCTGGGGCTCACCTTGGCAGGAGCTGGGCTGGGCTGGTTTCAGCTCCTGCCCTGGAGCCATGCTCCTGTTACCTGAGCCTGAGCCGGAGCCCGGGCTCTGCCGGTGCCTCCGCAGGAAAGGTCCAGCAGACCCAGGGGGTCCTGCCCAAAGCAGAGCCCCGTGGCTGAGCCTGAGGAGGCTGCAGGGTCACACTCATGCTCAACTGGGATCAGCCAGAAGGTAGGGGCCCAGGGTAAGGAAGAATATTAAAATTGCCTGAGCAGGACCCCACAATGCTCAGTGGAGGGGTCTCTCACTGTGAGCATCATATTCCTCCCTGTGAAAGTCTTAGATTGTTAATGACGTATCATGCATCATCTGCTTACATGCACCCAGTGCTTTTCCAGAAGGATAGAAACTTTCAAACTCAAAATCTAGAGGAAAGCTGAATATAAACCAGGAGCAGTAGTGGGTTGTTTACATGCAATTTTAATTTAATTATTCACATAGTTTTTCTGTTACAATATGATAATTTACTCTTTTAGACTGTTAAAACACTATCAGAATATAAACTCCTTGTTCCATATATCTGGTTTCCTTTTGCCATAAGAAAATTTTGGACGTAATATTTATAAGCCTTAAGTCTTGATCCAAAAAATTCCATCTGTGTCTGCTTTGCGACAAAGTCTACATAATTCTTTCTCAACCCCTGACTGTTGAGCCTGGGTCCTGGTTCATTTCAGCAAGCTCCATATTTCTCTGTGTGCCTCAGGTTCCACCCTTACTGTCATTCCATCTCCTTGTCCTACCCTTTCATATTCCAAAGGTGAACAGCTCCTCTCTCACCTCCACCCTCTGGAGGATTTGGGTGACTCAGACTGCAATAGCTGAAACACAGAAAAGGAGTGACTTTCTCCGGATGACCTAGCTGCAGCCTGCTGGAGAAACAAAGCCCACTGGAATGAGTCACCACACAAGCAGCAATAGCAAAATGATGAGGTCCCAGGATCCTTTCGTAGTTCATTTCATATTCAGACTCACATTGTTCCCTAAGAAAGCTTTTTCTCTTAACCAGTAATTTTTAACTGTAGGGTGGAAATTTTCATAATATCTGAGAAATGTACTGACTATGCTGATGCAGACAGACGTGGTATGAGGATGCAAATTGCTTTCCTTTGATTGTATCACTTCATGAAAAGATACTGTCAAGGGAAACATTGATGTTCCTTCCTACTGTGGCTTTTTGACTAGGAAAACATGAGATTGCTAAAATCTAATCAAATATGGTGTTTTACATAACTATAGCCAAGTTCAAGCCAGGCATATAGGAAACAATGGAAAGTGCTAGCATACACTATGACAGATGACCTTTTTTCTTTTTTTTGTATGGACACAAGTTATTTGGCCCATTAGCAGACTTATTTATTTAATATGATGCAAAAACCACATTGCAATTCAAATGGGTAATATTATAGCCTATTGCTGTCTATCTGTTGTTCACATTCTATGTAATATCAACACAGAAGCCTGCTACCATGTCTTCTCTATTAAAATAATTTCTTTATTCTACACAGTGCTGGCAGTTAATTTCAAAATAAACATCACCTTTGAATTCACCTATTGAATTTGAAAAAAAAACAAGATAGTTTGAAAAGAAAATATGATAGTTTAATCCATTATTAAAAGAATAATGAACAAAATTAGGCTTTACTGAGTAGCTTTTAAGGACTAAAATGTTAAAAATATTATTGTAATTCTTAGCAGCTATAAACCAGACTCCGCCTAGTTGTATTTTGTACAAAGATATGAATAAATACATCTATGCAATTAGTTGGTACTGATACAGCTATTTGCAGACAACCAACTACATGTATCTTGTTTCTTGCATGTTTTTGTATAATCATATATTGATATCATTAAAAATGGAGGCATGATATAGAACAGTATATGTAAACTATACATATATATTTCGGATAAATATAAACCTATGTACTCTTCATGCATATGTGTATCTTGATGTGACAGTCCAAAATCCAATGACACTCTTCAAACATACTGAAAATAGTAGTCAAGCAAGAGCATAGCCTAAAAACGTAGACGAGGTAAATTCTGGGAAGACATTTATAAATACGTACACATGCTCATACATACACATATATATATATATATATATTTCTGTGGCCTCAGATGAAGTTTAGTATTTTATTGTACTATATAATGGACCATTAGAAGGAAGAGTTCTAACATCTAGCTCTGAATTTTAAACTGGATTCATGTTCAAAAATTTGTGAAATGGTGTTCAAGGACACTTTGCTTGTTTCCTAAACCTGTCTTTTGCCTCCATTCTTGACCTATTAAAAAACATATGCATATGTACCAAGCATACATATAGTCATTGTTGAATTAAAAAAAAATTCTTTGTCCTCATGAAATTCATAACATTATCTGTAAGTAAAAAAAAAAAACAAAAAACCATAGAAAAATCAAAAGTAACTAATCTATTTTGCACCCAAAGCTTGATTTTTCTCTATAACTTTGATCTATGCATTTTAATTTGAAAGGATAAGGTGTTAGGGTTTCACTCTGTCTGGTGGGAGACCACTTCAAACACCACACAGCCTAGGTATTAGAGAATAATCTTCCTATTTATCCTCACATTTATATGCTTTTAGGTGTTGTTCCAGATATGCACAAAGAATTTTTAACTTTTCAGTATAGCTGTTGTATCTTTGCTTGAGTATTTAACAAAGTTAAATATATTTAGGTCCAAAATCTATTTCCAATTGCTTTAACACTGAAATTTGTAGAACTACCTACAATGTGCAGCACCATCATGTATTTGTTTTGCTGTGAAGATTAATAGTTCCTATACGATGAAATAGAGAATCTAAAACAAAGAGTATTTAGGTAAGAAGAAAATTGCATTCACATTTATGGGGATTGCTGAAAAATATTTTAATGGTCTAACTTTTCTTTGTCATAGAAAACAAGAATGTTTCACATTCCTAGAAGAATTAGCATTTTCTTAAAACCATATGCTCTTGAATTATATCAGCATTAGCTACTGCAACACTTTTTCACCTCTACCAAACTTTAATACAAAAAGGTGATCTGAATTTGAATCAGATCCAAGCTTTCTACCCAAATATTGCAAATCCACTAGAATCAGCATCACTAATTCTTTAATAGAATAGGTATTTTATGAAACCTGACAACATTAGTAGAGATTTTTACAATTGCAGATTAAGCCTTTTATGGAAAATCACAGATGAGTCAGGTTCAATAGAACAAAGATTTCATCTAATATTAGTTTCTGGCAAGTCAATTTGCAAGATTATTTTTGCAGATTAAATTAGCTACATTGGGAGGTCACCATCTTACTTCTAAATCAAGAAAGAGAGACAGTTGCATAATAGCATAATGCTGTAGATATATTATTAACCAATCTTTCACAATAGGGAAATTAGCTATTCACCAAGGGGTGAATCAAAAAAAAAAAAAAAGGTGTTTTATAACACAATGAATATCTCTTGGAAGAAGCTGGAGAAAGGCCAGCTGAATATCACTCAGAGTGCAACCTGTCTATATCTTAGTATTCAATCTCTGGAATAAGTAAGAATTTAGCTAAGAGTCAGAGAAGGAAGACACCACCATTTAAACTGGCTTAGGGTCTATTTATTCTGGGCTGCATGATGCATTTGCATTCTCAAAAATGTGACTTTTGGCTTTGGACTACTTAATTAATCAGAAGATATCAGTCTATCAGTACTTGGTGACATAGCATCCAGGCAAAGTAATTTGGATTTGAAAATTGCCACTAAGTTTAAACAGAGTCCTAATGTTTTACGTATTTTTATATTTATATTTTAGAAGTCTAGTTGTTTTTTACTTCTAAGAGAAATCCTGGATACAATTATTCAGTACATTATAGGATGTGCACAGAGGCTGAGGCAAAAAATTCTGGGGAAAATAAAGAAGGAATGAAACAAGTAGTCCAACTCAGAGACAACTTGTATCTTGAATTAAACAATCTCTTGTCTGTTTCCCAGGAACTTTTGTCATTGATCAGAAAAATCTGTTTGAATCTCATCTTCCACCTGTCCAAAAACTGATTATCTTGCAGGGACAACACTTGCTTACACCAAAACAATATAGGCTGTTATGAATAAAGCATGAAAAATCATAAAACCTAGAGATTTTCTGAGCTAACTAAAGAATTTTTCAGTCCTACTGCAAAGGGTAACAGCTCTGTACAAGGCATGACCAAGGTCAGCAACCTGTATATTTTTAATTTACTTATTATTTAGATTAACCAATAATATGAAAAACCCACACAGAAATATTTAAAATTGTTATCCATTTAATTAATTTATCACAATGTGATCCTTGGCCAAGAATACAAGTCCAAATCAGTGTGTTAGTCAAAGTAAATATAATAACTGGCATGTTTTTTTTTCCCCACAAAAACATTTGTGTTTCATCTGAAAGTACAAATGAATACATGCTAGGGAAAGTTTCCTGTTTTATAACAATATTTAGTCAGAGACATTTTTTTCCCTCCTACTTGCCTACCTCTCTGTACAGATCATTGTTGGACTCCTTTCCCACATCATGGATGCCCCATCCCTGACATTGCTCAAGGCCAGGTTGGATGGGGCTTCAAGCAACCTGGTGTAGTGGAAGCTGTTCCTGCCCATGGATGAGGCATTGGAACCTCATGATCTCCAAACTCCCTTCCAACCCAAACTGTTCTAGAATCTTTGACTCATTTATTCAGAAGACTTTCTCTGATTGATAGAAACCTCTCCAACACTGTGTTTTCTTCTCTAATGCCATATGACTGTAATTTCTGATTGGCAGGTGGTGAGTAATGGATTGCTTTATTTTTAAAGCAAATGTGCATAATCACCGTATTCTTGTTTCTGATGGCAAAATCAGTAGGGAACTGAGGGCCAGTATAGTAGCAAATTCAGTATCTACAAATTTTGCTAGCTGGAAGAAGTAACAAATAGAAATACAAAGCTCAACTAGCCTTTGAAATGAACCATAAGTGGTCCTATTAAGACAATCTTAGGCACTGACTGCTGACCATTGCAGAAGAAAATTAATCACCAGATTTTTAAAAGAACCAGAAAAATGAGGAGAGGGAAAGAGGAACAGTAATGAAGACATGGAAGATTTTTTTAAACAGCATTTAGTCAATTATATCCTTCATCCTTCTAATTTTGTTGCACTTTTCAGATTTCTGTTTGAAAGACAATTTTCCCTTAACTGCCTCAAGCTAATTTTTGTGTTGTACCTTCTATTGGTTATGTGTCTCACATACTTCAGTTCTCATTTCTTTCATTATCTTCTTGTTCATTGAGCTATTCTTCTTATTAATTCAATTATCTGCTTTTGCTTTCCTTTCATTCAGTTTTATCTTCACTTGTCTTTATAGTCTTCTGTCATGTCAGTTCCCTTCTGTTTAATTCTTAGTCCTTTCCAACACAGGCAAAGGAAGAAATTGCCTTGAATTCAGTGAGCTTTGGAAGGACCTTTAGCTATCATTAAGGTTTTCCATGATAGGTGAAAGAGTAGCTTTTCCTTGCACTGTGCCATGAATGGCTGGTGCTGACCCCAAGAAAAATTCTTCCTTCGTCTGTGGTAAACAGCAAATTTACTGCATCATTGACTCCAGAAGACTTTGGTGAGTTTCGTGGGTTCCTCCCCACACCTTTATTTTTTAAATTTACTTTTGGTGGGGTGTAAAACAGTAATAAGAAGAGTTCCAGTAATCAAAAATGAAAAAGAGAATCCGGAACCTGTACTTCTAAGTAAGTGCTTACTCCAATATCTCTCACTACCTTGCTGACTTTTCATCCCAAAGACTTACATCCTATAGGTTTATGGAACCAGAGTGACCTAGAGTATGAATAATGTACTAAAACAGTAGACATCAGTGTTGATTTTGCTGATGGTGAATCCATTTAGGCCTCTGTGCACTACTTAAAAAACTCAGTCTAATCTCCAGTCTTTTTTGTGAAAGTGAAAAAAAAAAATACTCTAAAAGATGAATTGGGAAACCATACCATCCACTTAATAAGTCATGGATGACCCCTTAATAAGTCGTGGATATGCAGAACAGAAAGGAACCCATATTCTCAGGGAAGTCTTACACAGAACATAGTATCATAGCATGGACCTTGAAGATCATCTAGTCTCAAACATACACTCCTCACCCACCCATGTGCAGGGACACCTCCCATTAGACCAAGTAACTCATGGCCTTATCCAACCTGATTTTGAACACTGTCAGGTTTGGGGTATCTACGACCTCCTTGGGCAACCTGTTCCAGCGTCTAACAATTCTCACAGTAAAAAATTTCTTCTTATATCTCACTTAAATGTCTCCTCTTTCAATTTGTACCCATTATTCCTTGTCCTGCCACTGCAGTTCCTGACAGAATGCCTCACTGGCTTCCCAGTAGGCTGACATATGATAGTGGACACCAGAGCTTCATGCAGGAATTCAGGTGGGATCTCATAAGATCAGAGCACAGGGGGAGAATCACCTCCTTTGACCTGCTGGCCATGCTCCTTTTGATGCAGACCAGGTTGGCTTTCCAGGCTGCAAGTGCACATTGCTGGCTCATGTTGAGTTTCTCATCAACCAACATCCCCAATTCTTTCTCTGCATGGCTGGTCCCAATCACTCCTTTATCCAGACCGTCTTTGTACCTAGGATTGCCACAACCCAGGCGTAGGACCTTGCACTTTGACCTTCATGATGTTTACACAAGCCCACTTCTCAGCCCTGTCCAGGTCCCTCTAGATGGCACTGTCCCCTCCCTCCAGTGTGTGGAGGCCCCACAGAGCTTGGTGTCAACAGAAAATTTGCTGAGGGTGCACTTGATCCCACCACCACATCTCTGGCAAAGATGCTGAACAGCATTGGCTGCAGTAGTGACCCCTGTAGAGTGACTACTCCACACGTGGACAATGAGCCCCTGACCACAACCCTCTGTGTGCAGCCCTCCAGCCAGTTCTTTATCCACTGCATGGTCCATCCATCAAATCCACGTCTCTCCAGTTTGGAGACAAGGATGTCACATGGGACTGTGTCAAACCCTTTGCATGTCCAGGTGGATGATGTCACTTGTTCTGCCCCTATCCCCCAGTGCTGTAGCCCTGTCATAGAAGGTCACCAGGTTTGGCAGGTGTGGTTTCCCCTTTGTAAAGCTCTGCTAGCTCTTACCAATCACCTCTTTATTTCCCATGTGCCTTGGCACAGTTTCCAGGAGAATTTGCTTCATGATCTTGACTGGCACAGAGGTGAAACTGACTGGTCTGTATTCCCCAGATCTTCTGCTCCTCCCATTTTAAAAATGGGGGTTATATTTCTGTTTTTTGGTCATCATGTACTTCTCCTGACTGCCACAATTTTTTCAACAGTGATGGATAGTGGCTTAACAGCTTCATCTGACAGCTCCATCAGGACACACGGACATATCAGATCTCATGGACTTGTGCACATTCAGGTTCCTTAGATGTTATTGAACCCAATCTTTTCCTACTATATCAGTGGTAAATACTACATACTTCCCATTGAAGACTGAGCTATAGAAGTTATTTAAAACCTTAGCCTTTTCTCTGTCCAGGGAAATCAGGTCTTCCATATCCTTCTGGAGAGGGCCCACCTTATACCCAGTCTTTCTCTTTCTTGAAACATATCTATAGAAGCTGTTCCTGTTATCCTTAATATCCCTGGCTACACTCAGATCTTGCTGGGCCGTGGCTTCCCTAAACTTGTCACTAGCTTCCCACACAATTCCCCTCTATTCTGCCCAGGCCACCTATCCATCATTTCCACTTCCTGAAAGCTTCTTTTTAACTTGGAATTTGCACAACAGCTTCTTATCTATTTGAAACCTCCTGGCATTTTTGTGCAAATTTCTCTGTGTTGGTATCTACTGCTCCTACGCATAGAGGAGGTGATCCCTGAAATTCAGCCAGAATTCTTTGGCCTCTTTACCTTCCAGGACTCTACACCCTGGGACTCTACTGAACATGTCCTTGAAGAGACCAGAGTCTGCTCTCCTGAAGTCCAAGACAGTGAGTTTTCATACTTGACCTGATTTCCTTTAAAGTTTTAGAATATTTTAGAGATTCTGAAGAAGCAGAAGAGCAACCTAATAGTAAAACTGGGATTAGGATTCAGGTCTTCAGAATTTCATTCTTGTTCCTATGTACCTTGAAGAAAATAAAGAAATTAAACCTCAAGTACACTAAATTGCAATTTCTTTATTTGATCTATCTGAAAAGAGCAACCTAAGACACTGGCTGGATAATTTTATGTCAAAGCAATAGATGACTTTACACATATGCACATACATATGTATATGCCTAGGTATTGAATGGTTTGACTGATCTCAAACTGTCCGGCTCAGAAGTAACTCCTAACACTATAACTGATTTGTCTTGAATATCTGGATTTTAAGTGGAACTAAGTAAGGGGCAGAGTGCCATCAAAAAGTACTAGCAACAAAAGTATATCTGCCATTAAACAGACTGGATGCTAATTAAATCTTTTCTCCCCTATCCTAGTCATGAATCTTAACTTGTTCTTGGATGAATATCAAAGCTAATCATCATTTTACTACTTCAACACTCACTTCAAAGCAGTACCAAAAGTGGACCAAGGATGAATAGAATTTACATTTTGATTTAGTAATAAGGTATCTATATTCACAGAGACCTTTCCCCCGACAGATGAAAAGATGATATATTACTATTTTATTTCAGATTTAGTGTATCCTTTACTTATTTGGCCCTGTTGCTGAAAATGCTTCTATGTATTCCTGAATGTAAAACATGTCCACAGTCCCACTAAGTTAATAGGATAATCAAAATACTTTTGGTTAAAGAAGAATGCTTGCATTAGAGCTAGAAGCATGAATTTGTATGAAATTGTCACTTGGACTATTAGCCATATGAGTAGATCACTCATTTGACAATAGTGATTTATAGAATTCATCTAAATTCCTTTGAGCTTTATTTTCATAATTTGTTTCTTAAGACAAAAGAAATAAATGGGCAAGTAGAAAATGTTTTTCCCTTTTGTCCCCCCAAATAAACTCAATCTCTTGAATCCTGAAATTTTATCTCTGGGTTTTTGGTCAATATCTGGAATGGGTGAATAATTTTTGTGGTGTTACCGTTCTCCTGATTTCTTTCACTGCTTCACTCTCCACAGAAAACTGCAGAAACTTGAGCCTTGAAGTGCAGCTGGGAACAGAGCAGCCTACATAGTATGGTCACTGTATTTTCCTCCTGATAATATAGCAGATAAGGAAAGTGAATTGCAGTTAATAATGTGCCTTGTGTGAGTACTTGTTCCACCCTTACTGCTGTGCTTTACCTTACGTGCTTTTAGTGTTGATACAGCTTATTTATGAGTTAAAATAATATCCAGAACAGTCATGATTGTGTTCAGTAGTAAAAGACACAAAATGCCAAATTTCTTCCAAGTCAAACTTATATTTGCAGCTAAAACTCAGATGGGATACTAAATTGCAGAGATTAACTTCATCAGCTGATATACACAATGTGCAAGATTTTAAGAGACATAACTATAGGCCAATGTTTAAAAAATCTGATGTTACCCCATAGAATGTCAATATATGCACTTCTTTCAATAATAGGTTTACTTCATGTTACGATCACATCAGTGATATTGTCCTCCTTAGGCCATTTTAGAGTTTTGTCCAATAATGAGAGTCACACTTTATATTTTAATTTACTCATGGCCCCAACCTCACTCCTATATCCCCCTTGTTTCCCTGACACTCTCCCCACAGCACCAGCATCATTATTAAGTTTTTCTGAGCCAAAAAACTGGCAGAAGTAGTGGTCTGAACACCTACAAATTATTCACTGGAACAGCCTGCAGACAGAGAAGTGTTTATATCACAGTTTTGCAAAAAGAGAAATTGATGAAGAAACATGAAGTGTCTTGTCCAGTACCATGGAGCTGTCAAAGTTAGTGCCAAGGTTGGATTCACTCATGATTCATATCCCTGTCCTCGAAACACAAGAAGATATCACTCAAGATCCATGAAAGCCCCTGACTGTAAAAACAAAAAAGGGACACCAGCATGTTTCTGCAATGTCTCATAATATTCTAAAACTTTAGGATACAGAGAAACACAGGTGAGCATGGACCATAATGTGGGTACAAAAGCCATAGTTAAGTCATAACAGTTAACAAGAACAGCTGCTCGGGTCAAAATCTTGCATTTGAAAATGAAGGAGCGCAAGGCAGAAGCATATGAGGCTCCACAGAAAACTGCAAGTTAAAACAATTTCAACACAAAAGATAAAGAAATCCAAGAAAATTCTCCTAAAAGTATTTGGCACTTATATTTGGAAGCTGTCATTGGTTTAGTCTTCAACAAGGACATAGCATGTGATCAAATACTGTGTCCCTTGAAATTTATCGGTCATAATTCAGCTGATTATTTGTTTCTCACTTCCACCTAAATCAGTTTTTTGGTCAATTCTACTTCAGATCTTCTCTTCCAGTCTTCTCTTTAAATCGCATAGATTTTTCAGATCCACCTAGCTGCTTCACATTTTAAATCTCTTCCTGTTTTAAATCTCTTCAAGTTTAGTCAACTTACCATTCCCATTGTTCACTAAGAGCTGCATCAGGTTTTTGAATTGATTTATTTTTGCCATCTGCTTCAATTTCTGAACCGAAATCATATCAGTTTTATATAAATTTTTCAATCACTCATGTCAGACATCTATTTTTACGTCTTGCTTTAAATCACATCAACTTTCATACTCATGTAAATTATATACTCTATTACTTGTTCTTGGTATATTGACTTAAAAATTATTTCCTTGTATAAATCCCTGTATATTTGTTATGTTTGTAGTACCTTTATGTGTCACGATGACTTAAAAATTAAATTGAAAATTATTTTCCATATGAAAATATTGTAACTGGCATCATGAAATTCTTAGAATGTTTTACCTTAACAAAGACCTAAAACAAATCTTCTGAAATTAATGGGAATCTTTCCAAGTAGCATTTAGGAAAAATGCAAAGGCAGCATTTTAAAAGAAATATACTCTCACATTATTAAACTCAGATCCTTAAATTTTAAAATAGACATAAATTATAAACTGATGCTATTTTAGTAACACCTGTTTCTAAATGACAAGATAAGTCATGTAAGCAAATATAGCTTACCAAGGTGATCTGAAAGAAGGAAGACAAGACCACTCTTGGCTTTGGCTTAATCAGAAAGGCAGAAAAGAGTTGACTAACTCTACTACAGTTACTTCTGCAGAAAAGAAATAAATCTGCCTTTTTTCTGACCCTGAAGACCAAGAATATAGGATCAATGTTCTACCAATCTTAATCAGTCTGGATTTTCAGCCATTTACTACCTGCTATTTAGTTGCATTTTTCAAGTTAAACATGGAGATGTTAAAATCTTATTACTCAGCTGCACAGAAAAATAGATTGACATGCAGACAACACTATTTCAGTTTGGGGGACTTTCTCCTATTATCCTATATTAGGCATCAAGTTGGGTGTCCTGCTAAGTACAGGTACCTGAGCTAGTTACCTTTAGAGCCAATGGAAAGAAAATGGCATGCCATGGTATGCTTCATCTGATCAGCTGAATGACACCCTCAAAATGTCTATCCTTTGTGAACAAAAGGTAATGACTAACTAAATCCTAAGGCAATTAGCTGAGGGATAGAATTCTGCACTGTGGGTGTCTTCAGCTAAGCAACCTGCAGCCCAGCCACTGTGCATAAAACATGGTGCAATGCACAGGACCTTCCACAGGATGAGTATTCCTATTGTTATTTGGTGTAGAATGATGTGGCAATGTGGCTAATGGTTTGTGCTGCTCACAGACCTTAAGTGACATGAATTTGATCCATTAATGTGTGAGAATGATCAACATCCATACCCAAAATATTCAGATAAATCCTAATCTTTATTAAATGGAAAATGGCTAAATAGCAAAATCAAATAAATTAACTAAATCAAAGGTTTTCAAATTAATCTGTTGATCATAAATGAGAACAGCCCAGATTTGAAAGGATGGGATTTTTCAAAATTTGCATAGTAATTATGTGAAAAAAAGGGTATATAGGTACTTTGTAGTACTGTGATGACATAGCCAAATAAAATGAATAGATATTTTGCACAAAAACACGTGCAATGTGTCAACATAAAGGAACAAATTAATATTTGTATGGTTGGTCCTAGGAAGTATCCAGATCACGGTTCTTTCAGGTTAGAGAACAATGAAGAAGATAAACACAAAGGACTGTGAATAAGTAGGACTTATTACCAAGTCCATGAGGATGACTAGGAAAATAAAAGCAAACAAACAAAATAAGCAGCATCAGGACCAAATAAAACCTCTTTATGGGGTGGAGGATTGAGTAGCACAAGTGCATCTGGAAAAAGTAAGGATGGCAGAGAAAGATAACAATTCCACTTAATTGTCTGACTTCTTATGTGAAAGACCTATCAAGCCTGCTCACCTTGGTTACAGGAATTTCTCAGCACCAAGGGCCGTAGCTGTTGTTGCTCACAACGAAGAAACAACTCCATGGACCTGGTTTTTTTGCTCTTAGCATCACTACCAACACGATTTCTAATTTCCTAAATGATACAAATCTTAATCTATAGACAAATATATTCAATTGCAATACTTACAAATTTAGCATATAAATTATTATTGCTTTGAAATAGATATGTCCAGAGATTCATTCAAAATAACAAAAACAAGACCCAAAGCTACAATATGTGAATTACTACTGCTGCAGTTATCTGTGTCTCAGAAATCCCTTAGTGTCTTGAAAGGAAACATGATATGTTTTCAAATTATCTGGTTAAAACTGGAGGGTGGCGGTGGGCGGAGCCCCAGTGGCTCTGCCTTGGAGGGAAGGAGAATTTCGCAACCTCACACAGACCCTGAAGTAACAAAGCAACCCCCAGCTCATGGCGACCTTTCTGAAGACCCACAAGCACCCTCGGGACCTTATGCAGATCTGTTGTAACTGATTGGTTTTTGTACCCTTCCCCCCTCCCACCAGTTTCCTTATAAAACCCCCTGAAATCGCCCTAACAGCTGGGGTCCTCTGTCCTCGGCTCTTTTCGCTGATGTCTCTACAATAAAGCTGCTTGTGGAACTGCCGAACGAATCCCTCTCTCTCTCGACACCCGAGGCCGGCTCTAGGAGAAGCAAATCTCGCAGGGGGCAGAAGCTGAAATCACTGAGCGAAATCACTAAGAGCTGAATCGCTGCTCTGCCTCCCTGCTGAGTTCGCTCCCTGCCAGCTGAGAGAGTGCCTGGCCCCCTAGGGAGTGTCTCCAAGGAGATACTTTTCGGGGTGGCTCAGCCTTTTGGGGGTCCAGAGCTATGGACCCCCCCTCACCAGCTGGAATAATACTGGAGGCTTAAAATAGTTATAACAAGGACCACTGAATGACAAATTGTTATTGCCTACTGCATAAAATTAAATGTGCAATTATAAAAAAAATGAATAGTAACATTTTTTCAGGCACTAATAAGATTTTTTTCAGTGACAAGGAAGTTTGTCTAATCAGTTAGTTTTCTTAAGGAGAAAAATACTTTTTAACAGGCCTGTCTAATTGGGATATAAACAAGGAAGTTTCTGTTGCCTAAAGTAAATGGGAAGGAAGATACAGAAAGAACAAGATTTTCAGGACAGATTCTTTGTCCTTTTAGTACAAAGATATTTGCTTCTTCTCTTTGTTCCTTCTCCATCCTTGCAGCCCTTCCCTAGGAAGAGAAAAAGGTGACCAAAAGGCTTTGAAACTTCTTCCTTCACCTTCAGTCTTGGATCAGAGCTGAAAGTACTGATGTAAACAATTCCTTCTGCCCTTGACTCTAGGAGATAAGATGGAAAACTTGGTGGGGAAGAGAAGTGAATCCACCACTAACCAGCTGATGAAAAAGTGATTGATGTAGGACTTACATATAAAAATGTAATCTGTGAAATAGGTAGAATAGCTGAGAAACTGCGAGAACTGGACAGCTTAATTGATGAAATGAAAAGGAATTATGGTCTGAAGGGACAGAATTATTTTGAGCAACAGGTCTAATTCCAGAGGATCAGCATGAACAAATCCTTCAAGGCTGTCAGGGTGCTAAGCAGGGACCAAAATCATCTTTCTGATACATGCAAGGCAAATTGTATTGTTACATAAATCACTTCAGGAATAACCAGGAATTCCAGAAGCAGAAAACAGGAAAAAAAGAAAACGCCACAAAACTCCTCAGCTGTATGTTCATCTCATTTTGGTAACCTAATACTAAAAACTGTGTAAATGGCA
Organism: Phylloscopus whistleri; assembly: GCA_017589585.1. Lineage (NCBI taxonomy): Eukaryota > Metazoa > Chordata > Aves > Passeriformes > Phylloscopidae > Phylloscopus > Phylloscopus whistleri. Next base: position 1,587,738 of record JADMLD010000722.1, read on the forward strand.
ACATCTCTTAGAGCTGATTCTGGCCTCAGTGTGGGATTGACCAAACTGTGACAAATGGGTTCAATCTGGACAGAGAACATTGAGTCCTATAGCTTCTTGCCAGTTGGAGAATTACCATATTTTTATTTTCTGTTTCATTAGACTACAGATTTTCGCAAAAGTAGGAACTTTAGAGGAGGTTCCGTTGCCTCAACTTAAACCTGCAGTTCCATTTTAGATACTCTAAGTATGGCAGATATGACAAAAGTAGCAAATAAGTGTGTACCCTCCTGCAGAGGCTACTGGAGACTTGGTGATGTGATACTTGTATTTAAGGACCCTGAAAATACAGGCACAGGACAATTTGGGAGGCACCAGAAGTGTAAACCACTAATCAGTGATCAGCCACCTCTTACCGTTGGAATAATGTGGTAACTCAACAAAGAACTTGTTTCCAACATAAAAGAAACATATCATAGACAACAAATTCACATCTATGTAGACTTGTGGACCACTGAAGTATGAGTAAGGAGTAAAGTGTATTAGCAAACACAAAAATGTTCTGAAGCGACTCCTAGAGGTAAGAAAGAAATCACCAAGACCACCATAATGTCAAAAAATGTGAGGATTCTTAATATAACAACATAACATAACATAACATAACATAACATAACATAACATAACGTAACATAACATAACATAATGCAATATATAATGTATATATATTTCCTTTTCTTCCTTGCACACTGAAATTGAATGGTACATAGGGGCAGAGAATCGATGAGCAGTACACCAAGAAAAGTTAGTATTCATCCTTTTAAAGGCACATATTTTGAATTATAATTGTACCTGGATTAGAAATAATTCTTTTGTTAGTTTGTTAGATATAACACTACATATGTGTTCTTGATTTTGAGTTTAAAGTGCATTCAATTTATTCCTAATATGCTTTTGAATGGGAAAGGCTGATAGGGATTGGATAAAGGAAAGCTATTATACTCTACAAGTGACAAAAAAAAAGAAAAATAAAGACCCACTGGTTAATGAGGACTGTATGGAAGGACATCTTAATCTTAACTAATCAAATGATCTTGGACGTAGAGTTGGGATAGAACACCATTTTGTGAGTTGGTGAGTCAAGACCTTTTGACCCAAGAAAGGCAAAAAAACTTTATGTCTAATTCTGGGTGCAAGACCTGCTGAAGAGGTTTAAAATTTTTATGTGCAAAGACAGGAAATAGAGAGCTCTGAATAAAGTGCAAACAGGTTTTGTTTTATATTCACTGTAAGGTTCCTCATTTTTTAACACCTGACAGCTATTTTGTCTGGAATAAGAAACTTTATTATACATTTGAATGTACCATGTTCTTCTACCACACTTCCTCTGAAGATGTGTGGCCGAATTTTCAGCACATATACCATTGCTCAGATGGATTTGGGTCTTTGTGCAGAATAGATTTCAATTTTGTAACTATAAATATTTTTTTACACTTAATTAATTCCTAATTCCACAAATGCCTCCATAAGTTTTAGCTGAAACTATTCACTACTTTACATGACTTTAATTCCATGTTTAATTCCATGACTTCAAACTTGTCTAAGAGCAGCTTTGCTAATTAGTCTGAGGTAGCTATAGACAGAGGCTCTTTTCATTGTTGTGATTATACACTCCTCTTTAGGAGTGATAAAATCACAGAATCATTAAAGTTGGAAGAGACCTTCAAGATCAATCTTGTCCAATGGTCAACCTAGCACCAGCACAATCACCACTAAGCCATGTCCCGGAGTGCCACATCCAGACCTCAGACACCTCTTGAACACTCTACCAACTCCCTGGGCAAATTAGTCTAATGTTTAACTCTTCTAGTGAAGAAAAAAAAAATCTAGTATCTAATCTGAACCTCTCCTGGCACAAGTTAAAGCAATTTCCTTTTGTCTTTTTACTTGAGACTAGGCAGAAGTTTTTCATATAGCTGAGAAAGATCAATGAGGTCCCCCCTGAGCCTCCTTTTCTCCAGACTAAACAATGATCTTTCTTCAGAATTTAAGGAATGAAAATCTTTAAGAGCCAAGAGGAGCATAGACATTTGACATCAGCACCTTATATACAGCAAGGGCAATTTCAAAACACCTGAATTCTGACAGAAAAAAGAAAAGGAAAAGAAAAAGAAAAAGAAAAAAGAAGAAAAAAAATGGATGGCAAAATGTAATTTAAAGTTTTACTGCTTTGTTAGGAACATGGCTCAAATGGCCTATAGATTGATCCTGGTTTTAATATTTTGTGAATAAGTTAGAAATTGTTCAGTCATCAGTTATATTGTTGAGGAAAGCTAGATTTGTACATTTCCCTTTATAATTTAGAGAGAGGCTTTAGCTCATTATTTTTAATCACACCTCTGCTTTGGTTACAGCTTAAAATCTGTCATCCAGAAATCCCTGAAGCTTACAGTGTTTCTTAGTCTGCTGAAAATACTTTTGCCTTTGGCTGCCCTTAGGGTTGAGGCTAGAAGAGCACAGGGAAGTATGCCAAGATCTTGGATGGATGCACAAAGAACTCTGCTGGGTCTGTGGTACTTTAAAGCATTTTCCTTGAAGGAGGGAAAATAATCATCAGAGTGTTTGAATACTTGGAAAAAAGCACCCAACAAATTCAGTGAGAAAAAAAAATAAAATAAAAGTACTTGTTTTCTTTAAAGCACTTGTATTCTACTACTGGGCAAAAATGTTCAACTCTTTTATTAAAAACATAACACCTCTGACAATATAATCTGTGAATGAACTGTTAATAATTACTTTGCTCAAAAGAAAAAAAAGTCCTCCTCCTGGTTTTACTAGCTTCTAGATATTATAGTAAATTTTTTTTCATTAGTACCATCAATAACTTTTACATTTCCCCATGGAGCAATTTTGCTACTTTATTTTCCTCTCCTCATCTTTAATCTTGGTTGCAACTAAAAAGGGTAGAATCCAAAAAGGTAAGTGAAACAACGTTATTCACCTCTATACCATACGAGTCGATTTATGTACAGTTGTGCACTGACATTGTTAGCAAACATTACTTTATATATTCAACAATCTGAAGGGTGTTAGAGCAGCAGCTGAGATTGTGCTCATTGTGTGGTACCTAAAATCTTGCTTTCTGTCTGACACAGCTCAGATGAAGATGTGAAACTCTAATAAGGGATAAAAAAATCAAGACCAGGGTCAAAAGTAGTTCGCAAAAGGCTGGTATTAAATGGTAGCTATCTACAAAGATTAAAAAGCCAAACCCAATATCAAATTATATTAAAACACTTTCTGATGCATTAACTTTAAAAAAAAATCTACTGAATAAACATTTTTATGGAAATAAATATATGGAATATTTTATTAGGAAATAATGTTTTTATTATTTAAAGGAAGCCTTAGAGTGCTGAACATCAAAAAATAAATGTACACAGCTTGGGTCTCCGAAAGAGAGTCTGGTTTTCCAGGTACTTTGGCCTTCCTTTGGGCAGTCTATCCCTCTGCAATCTGAGAACTAAATTAAGGGTCGATGTTCAGAGTTAACGAGGCTCCCTGCATCCCCTTGAGTGAATCTAGTCATTGCTCTTTAAATCAATTAATTAAAAAATATTAGTTACATCCCTAAACTTGAATGCTCACTGCAGCTCTCAGAAAGACCAAGTGTTCTGATTCTTTGAGATGCTGGATTTTACTGGAACCGTCACAGTCACTGTAAAGGTGACGGTCTCCACGTGAACAGGATAAAACTGGGCTTGGCACAAGCGTCAGTAAACAAAATATAGCAGCAGGCCAGAGCAGGAGAAGAACCAAAATAGACAAAGCAAGCTGAGAACACAAACATGATCTAGCATGTAGTTTTAAAAATGACAGACACTCAGGACTCTTAACTATTTACCAGTCCTGCAATTTGATAAATTTGATGACTTTGAAGAGGAACAGTACAAAGCTCGGGGATTTAGAGCAATATGAGCAGAGTAGAGGTGCTGTGCTACTATTCTGCAGAGAAATTAACTTTTTTTCTATCCAGGAAAAAGAAAAGGATGTGATCAGCATGTCAAACTAACAGGGAATTTCTGCTTTATATTTGCTTCAGATTAAACCGTCATGGATATTTGAGCTTCTGGACATGTATGTTATACAAGATATGAATATTTTTATGTCATTGTTATGCCTCTTCTGGGTGTGTGGACAAGTAAAAGTGAACACCATAGGGATGCACATTGAAATAGACAGTAAAATAAATTAGTGTGTATTCTGATATTGCAGAAGAAACTTACTTTGTAAAGTTCAAGAATGAACAGAAAACATTTCTTATAGGAAATGAGAATTTTAGAAAAAAAAATTCTGCATTTCATGTTTATCGTCTAATGGCAATGTCTATTTGAATGTAGGTAGAGTGTGATGTATATATATTTAAATCTCATGGTTTGTTGAGCCACATGTAATAAACTCAGTGAATCACTGTATTTGCAGCCTTGAGGAGAATTAATTATAATCCCATATCCACAAAAAGCTTTAAACACTTTGATTTGCATAGAAAATGGAAAAGAATTTTCCAGAACTTGACTGTCTCTGAAATATAAATAATTGCATTTTCTGTGGGAAGAAGTCAGTATTTTGCTTATCTATCATATGGAAGAGTAATGATTTCCTCCATCCCTAGTGATCACACAAGTGAACATTATAAACTTTCTTCTTCAGTCTTTCTTCTCAGTCTGTCCTCTTAAGATAACAGAGATACCACCCCTATAAATGATTTGGTAACTTAAAACATTGTATAATATACTGTTTAGAGTCACGTGAGTCAGCTGTGATAAGGTAAAAAATGCCAGCAACTTCCATACCCTGTGCCTGTGTTTTATGGTATATTTTCTAGATGAAAATATCTAGAAATATCTGCATAAATTAAAATACCCATAATCAGTGATATACTGATACTTTTTTTACACTTTATCAACAGAAGAACTTAAATGGATGTGTGTTTAAAATTTTTCTGGATACAAGCAGCTTAAAATTTCTTCCTGTTTCCCTTGATCAAATTCACATCAATAATCAAGACTCAGTCTTTTTCTTTGTGTTGTTTTTAGCACATAAAGCCAATGAAGATATTTTAAGCCAAGAGGAATACAAAACTGAGGGTGTAAAAGTGTACAAAGACAGTCATGAATATATCATACCAGAAAAAGCTAGCTATTTTAGGATATCATAGATGTTCTTCAATTTAAAAATGCATTACTGTGTCACCACATTTCTTCATACAATGTGTTCATACAATTTTCTCTAATTGCAAATGCATGATGGAAAAAAGATTCCTGATTTGATTTTTCATATATTTCTATGGAGCTTGGCAATAATGATAATTCTATGATGAAGAGAAATTTGCAAATTCATTTTTCCCTTTATTTACTCTTCTGATTGTTATCCACATACAAATATAAAAGAACACCAAGTCAGCAGTAGTTAAATTTTCTTCAGTACATAGGATAGTTAAGCATATTATCCAATTGGACTAGAAATGCTGGTAATTAGAGTTATTGAATCTGGCTGGAAACAATTACATTAATTTCCGCTGATTTTATCACAGTGCTCAAAAACGTTATCAAACATAAAGATAAATGCATGAAATCCCACTAATATAAGGTTTTATTAAGGCCATAAAACAAAGCTAGTCAATGAATGGAAGAATATAAAGTAACCGATATTTTTAATCTTGTCTCTTTGTTTTTTCTCTAAGCTCATGAGGAGAGGATGTAGGCCTAGATTCAACCTTGGTGTAACTCCACTGAAGTTAGCTGAGATACACCAAACATGGTTTTGCCCCAGAGGATTTTAGATTCATTTATTTTAAATGAAGTCTATACATATTTTAAAACAAGCATTGCCCTTCAGAATGTCAAAGAATTGAGTGTAAAAAGAAAGACATCCTAAAAGATAAAAGAAAATGTGTGTGATATGAAGTATTTTAGGACAGAAAGTCAAACAATTTAACCACGTTTCCAGCCTCATTCATCTGACTCATTTTGCTTATGCAACGCCCATGAATTAAACTCCAGTAAAGACATGAGAGGGCAAATTGTATGCCCCTTGTGCTTCTGATTGACTTGGAACCTTCCTAAAAGGGACTGCATCATTCACTTGTTGGGCATGCTGTCATAGTCAGAACAATAAAAAGACATGATGTCTTTAGATATAGTATGCCATCCCCCAAGACAAAAGGGTAAGTAGAGCCTTTAGTTCACTTTTTTTTTTAATTATGTTTACAGCCATATAGCTGCTGTCTGAAGAGAGTTACAGGCTGCATAGAAATGTGTATGTTCAATCCTTTCCCCAAATCTTCCTTCTCATTGTGTAGAAAGGTGGGAGAAAATGCAGAGGTCATGGAATGTTACCTTACCCTGCTGTCAGAGATGGAAGTTAATTTTTAAAGGGATGTAGAATCAGTCACTGTGTTCTTATTGCTATATGAATTGCAGATCTAGCAGTGAACTTCAAAGTGTTCAGAATCCCCTCTTCTATCTACTCTGTTTTTTAGCCAGGTGTAGGCCCTAGCGGCCCCCTCTTGGCTTCCAGCTGCTGCTTCAAAAGACTGCCAGTCTCCTGAAAGTCCTGAATTGTGTCTGTAAGCTTCATATCAATGTATGAAACATCATAGGGCAAAAGAATGGCTGTAGCTGGCTGTGTATCAGCTACTGTACCTCCTCCTGTGGAGCACAAGGACAATATCACTACCATTTGCTAAAGTCCGAATGGGATGGAGAGGAAAGCATAAAATATGCTTCATTTCTGCTATCAGTTGAAAGGACTGAATCTACTTGCATGTGAGGCTACGGTAGAAACCATATCTCCACATCTATCAACCATAGTTACAGGACTCTTTCCCTGAGGCAAACAGTGAATGTGAATTGTTGCTACTTGTGAGAGGTTAATAAGAGAATACAATTCCTCTGAAAAATAAGGAGCTTTTTGATGGTTTTTGTTTGTGTGTTTTTGTGCTTATGCAAGTTTATTCTCTTGTGGCATGTTCAGCAGGATTAAGCTTTCCTTAAGTAAAGGCAGTGTTTTAGGAATCATGGTAGGCAGTTTTACAAATATGTACATTATATCTAAACAGGGAAGAAGAAGATGTCTGTTGGGCTGTAGCCAGCCTCCCTTACCAGTGAGCACATATACTACTCTCAGCATGAAATTACAGCCAGCTAGGATGTGTGAACATGCTGCTTCTGTTTTACACAAGAAACTCTGTGATGTTCTTCAATATGCTCTGCCTGGAAGAATCACTACAAAGGAGTCAAATCATTTACCTACGCTGATGACATAATCAGGTTAAATTCAGTTGTGTATTTGAAGACTCATAGTTTACAAATGCTACATATTTTGTTGGCTATGTCTATACTTGCATTAATCAATTCATTGTCAATAGTTACAGCAACTACAAGGAACCTACAAGTCAGTACTGAGACATCAGACTCAGGATATACAAATGTTAGAAATTTACTGTTAATTCACTAGGAATTGATTTTTCATGTTACCTCTGCTACAGGCTGAAAAGTAGGGACAAAAAGAGCTGGTGTCAAAAGGAGAGGAATGAGAGTGACAGTAGATCACAATAAAGAGAAAGAAGGTTATAGTTAACATGTGTCATAAATAAGTTTATTCCCTTTGCTTAGATACTAAGCTGACATGTTGGCTTAGGCATTCAGGTAAGATTTGGTTTCAGACCAGAAAAACTCTCACACAAGTGTTTCAGTTAGTCTGTTGCAAAGGTTCAACCATGTCTCTCCCATAGAACTGGCTGGATTTTGATCCATAGATATTATACAAAAAGAAAGATGTAATTCTTTTCCTTAGATTCCTGTCAATTTCTTCTGACTTCTGTAATTAGCTTAGAAAAAGATCCCAGTAACACAGGGATTGTTACACAGTTATATTGGGATGAGATTTTGCAGGTTATGTTTATGCTGGCATGCTTCTGGAGCAGCAGGTATAGACACGAATGGCTGGAAGACTACTGGCTATGCTGAATGCATGCAGAAAAGTACCTCTTCCTTCCCATATTCTCAATTTGTTATTAGGAAGATTGATACTGGCTTCTCATGTTAAGTATTACAGACACATTAAGAGCCAGAAACTCTTACTGAATGACTTCTTTTCAACACAAATAGATGTGTAAACTAATTTCACTTGACCTGCAGCCAGACAATGCTTATATTATCAGTCTCTCACTAACTATATCTTTTCTCTTTAGCTTCAGTTTTCGTTTTGATTCCAGTAATGGTAAGGACAGAGTAATCTGTAATCTGCTTCATAAATCCAAACTGTATTATTCTTAGATTGAAAAACACTATACTGTTTATCATTTATTAAAAATAAGAGTGCTGTTACGGAACTAAACCAGATGTTAACACCAATCTAACATAGTTAATTGGCTCATCTATTTTGATATTTAGAGTTAAACCTCAACAGAAATAATAATTGAGAGCTAAAGAATTCAAATCTGAACCCGTATTTAGATAGATGATCAGATATCAGCTCTTGTTGGGAGTTAGAATTTTATTGTGGGAGAAGATTGCTTGGGTTTTGTTTGTATACTTTTGTTAAGTATTGCTGTAAATCGGTGTTTTTTATTTTCTAAGGGAAAAAAATGCAAAAAGAGGTTGTCCTTTAAGTTTTCTTAAATGAAAATGCCTACAGTCAGCTCTCTCACTCTTTCACTAAGGGCAGTGCACAGTCCTGTAGATGTTCTTTATAGGCAGCACACACAATTACTTCTGTGTGCTGTATTCTGACCTTTTTATTGGAGCCCTGTATGTCCTTTTCATTACATCTGGGATATGCTAATCAGACTCCTGACACACACTGAAATTTATTGATCACATTATCCCTGAAATGTTTTTGGGGTTGTTTGTTTGGTTTTTTTTGCACTGGCTCAGCTCCCTGTTCCTTTTGCTGATTAACAAATATGATTCCACACAAGACAGTGCATGTCTTTAGTTGGCATTAGCTTATGAATTCATGCCCTGAGTCAAAGAGTTGTTGGAAGAAGTCCTGCTTCTCTGCTGTGACTCCCCTTGTGCACCATACACTTTTTATGCTTTATTGAAGTCTCTGAAGATCATGAAAGTTGCAGAACACCCACCTTCTTTTTTGATGAGTAGGAAGAGCTGACAAATGCTGGAAGGATTAAGAAATTTGTTTATTTGTTTTCTGATAGTTGAGATCCACCTAGTGAGCCTCATGTACCCTGATTTTTAACTAACTTCTAATTTATACATATATATATATATATATATATATATATATATATATATATATATATAATGGAGGAATCTCTGAAAAGAGAATTATACTTCTCTGCCAGGCAAAATTTTTCTGGGCAACCCTTATGAATGACAAGATGAGGGATTCAGAAAGGTGAAATGTCACTTAGAAACATGTTAACTTCTTTCTCCACTCCTGAGGTCTTTCAGCGGGTCACAGACATTGTGGTCCTAATGCAAGAGAATGTTCTACTGGCTTGGTGATAGGCATTTGCATCATATCCCTACATTTGCAGGTTCTTTGAGATGCTCTTTGTTTGGTCCACATGAGACACCAAACCATACACATTTTTTTATAGTTAATGCAATTTTGGAGATAAGTTTTGTCATAGATTGTAACCAGGGAAAAGTGTCAGCTTTTTAACTAAATACTCTCTTATTTCATAAAATGAACATTTAGTTCCTACACAAGTCTGAGCCATCTTCAAAAACAATACACAAGTGGTCTTTGCTCCAAGTGTTAAAGTTGTATAAAAATATTTATCCATATTTTAAAAGAAAATTTGATAGATACTTAATTAAGTATAAAAAGAAAGACACAACCTTAACTTGGCACCAAAAATAGAATCGTGAACCTATTTTTGTACTGAGCTTATTTAAATATGTAGAAATATTTTTGCCTTTATATTATATTCCTTTCATTTTCATATTGTGAAAGAAGTCAAATTGGAAAAGAAAATGAACAGTTTGATTTAGAATCAAATCAGAGTCTGGACATCTGTTTGGCTTCTCGGTCCGAAAGCCTTACAAATAACAGGATCATATGTTACTACTGACTGAATATCAAGACTGGTACTGTTAACAATATTTTATCCACAAAGGGTCTACCATTTTATATTTTCACAGCAAAGCAGAGATTATAAAAAAAAAAAAGAAGTTCATTTTGACATGTGCAAACAACTTCTGCTGCTTTCTTTTCATCTTTATTTGAGAGACAAAAAAAGGGTTAAAATTGCATTATTAGCTTCAGATACAAGGTTAAAACTCTTTTATATCTCAATAGGAACCTAATAATAAAAAATTATTGGTAAGTATTGCAGCATCACTTACAAATACATATGGACAAATACATATTGACAATATACAGGTTCTTCAACTAAAAACTGCATTGATTTAAATGGTGTGGAATTCCCTTCAACACAAGTTTAATAAAGAAATTTTGCTGAACAGCATGCATGCCATGTTAAGTGATGTTAAAAGTATGACCATCTCCAGCTGCTCTGGCTGAGGCCTCCCTCCTGCTCTGCTGTCAGAACTGATTTTGAGGACCAGGGGTCTCTGCCCAGGCTGAGGGGCACAGTGGCTTCTTTTCTGTTTGCAGGTACAACAATGCTGCTTACTTATTGTGGAGACAGAGAAGCAGACACACAGACAGACACACGGACAGACACACGGACAGACACACGGGCACACACACATATGCAGGACACTGGCATGGCTGGTCACACAGGTGTCACAGACAAAGCACTGCCTTCACCAGTCCTTGGGCTGCAGGAGGTCACTGGTGCAGGCACACACACAGCATTCTCCAGGTTCACAAACACATGAACATTTGTGGTTCCCTTGGGAATCAGCAAGGCCCTTTTGTCTGCCTGACACCCCTGCCACCTGGTCCCCTTCCCCACCCACAGATCTCCTCTCTGCTGGCTAGTCCAGCCTGGCAATCACTGCACACATGCAGCACTCACACAAGCACCCCACAATCACTGGTGCCCCAGATACCAGTGCAAACCCTCCACCCACCTGATACCCCTGTGCCCCCCCTTGTCAACTGGTCCCGCTTAAGGTTTGCCAGAGAACATGCAAGAACACTGCCCAGAGCTCCAGCAGCCAGTGTATGGCACATGGCTTCTGTCCTCTGGTGCCACTCCATCCGCCAGCACAGAGCTCCTCACTCACACTGATGCCCTGTGTAGCTGTTTTTTGGGATCTGCACCATTCCCACTCCACGGCTGGAGGTTAAAGATGCCCACTCATCTCAGTTGCTGAGACCACACTCGCCCCCATAGCTGACACCACAGGCTAGGGATACCCATGCCCCCAGACTGTGTCCAGTAGCTGGCACCAAATTCCACCTACACATACACAGGTCTCACCAGTAGCTGGAATTCAGCCATTGTATTGCACAAATACACACAAGATAGAGGGTGGGATTACATAGAGAGAGAGTTAAGAAAATGTTTAAGAACGAGATATTGGAAGATAGGATAGACTGAGGTGACCAGACACAGGGCTCAGTCAGAGAAATGTGCTGACTGACCCCATTTTTCATGTAGCTGCTCCCTTTTACACCATTTTCTGTTTGCCCCTTACTTTGTTGCTCCCTGCTTGCCCTTACCCTGCACATTGCCTCACCAGCTGGTATTATCCCACTGACCTCCCTCCATGCACCAAAACCCAGTGTCCTGGTTTGCCTGCAGCTTCCCTGAGAGCACATCATTTAGTGCTAATGACCAGGTTTGTTTCCTGTTCTCTTTGTAAACATTAATTGCTCAGGTTTTATGTCTGTATGTTGTCTTCCTCCCCCTCCTTATCCTTCCAGCTGAATAAAGGAATGTTCTCATCATCCATATGCCCTTAGTGATTTGGGTGACTAACCACAATTGTTTATATCACAACCCCTGTTATCTGTGTGGTCAGGTTTGTCTCTGTGTGTTCTTGTTTATGGCCCCTTTGACCAGATAATGTTAACAGCACAGACAAGCCCCTTACATTTACCCTCATATATTATTTTCAACTACACTAAAGCCACTTCAGAGGAGAAAACACACATAAATCATACAATAGAAAAAAGAACAGAAGAAACACAAGGAGGAAATATGATCGAAGACATCTTTTTATGAAAACAATCTGAATTAATATTATCTTATATTGAGAAGAATCATCCTATATTAATGATGCATAAGGAAGAGTACCATAAACAGAGGAGGAAAAGATTCTAGAAAGGTTTTCAAACAACTCCTTTGTTAAATCTCTCAAATGAACTCATTCTTTCTCATATGTGCAAACTCTTGAGAGCACTAGAAGCCTTACCTGCATTTACAGATTAAAATCACAGCTGTACATGAATACACTTTATACAGTTGGTTAAACCCAGGTTTTATGTATATATTTAAACATATAATTTTAAATATGAATGCTTAGCCAATATTTATTTTTCAGTACTTTTTTTTATGACTAAGTAATCATGACAGAAAGAGATTCTGCTATTTCCTGGATTTTTTCTTTGAAATTAAAATTTAGAAGAAAAAACCCCACCCTTTTAAGCATTAATTTAATGAAAGCTGTGAGGTAACCCTGTGAGCTCCTGCTTGTCCAAGTACCTACTCTAAATATTCTCATTTAGGGAATAAAAATGTATTTATACTTCAAGTGTTGATTAAGCAGAGCAAGAGTAATTTCTTTTTGTTTTCCGACCTCTGATATATTCTTTCATTTATTCCTTAAAGAATACCTTTATTGAGTCTCTTTACCTCATTTCATTCTCCTTTCTTCTCTTACTCTTGGATTTCACTGTTATATAGATTGTTATTTTCTTTCCCACAGCTATAACTTTGGAAGCAGAATCTTCTGGGGGAATGATTTTCTCTTGCTGTGCTCCCAAGGGTCTAGTTATGCCCCTTACAGCGATGTCCCTGGTGACTATTTTGTTTAAACTTGAAGAATATCTGTTTTACTTCTGTATTTTACCAGTGAAAAAAATAGTATCAGTCACAGCAACAACAACAGCAATATTGAAAACCTGTAGAAAAAAAAAGGATGAAATCCACCACAGAGAGGTCAATAAGCAAAATCCAAGATGACATTTTAGCCCCAAGTATTGAATATTACAATAACCAGATACAAATTTTTAGGTTGGAAGAAATTAAGATGAAACAACTTTTTGTTCGCTTGCACTGTGATTCTGCAATGGAGTTAGAGATGGAAATTTTCCCACAGTTATTCTTGAACTGCCACTTTTTTTTAGAAATTATATATTAGATCCTCCTTCTTATTTGAGTAGAAATCAAATATGTGAGTGGGAAAGCCTGTGCATTGCACAGAGAAATTAGATATTTCAAAATACTCCTGTGTTGATTAGGGATTTAGGAAATATGGAGGACCAGAGAGTTAGTACCTGAAATCCCATTGCTTTTCAGTCTCAGGACTCTGACACATATGCAGGTAGATATGCTCATCAAATTAAAAAGAAATGACTGTAGACTATCTAAGCATCTATAATAAATTACTGCCCACGGGCCACTATTTCCTGCCAACTTTATATAGAGAGTTTTATGAATCATGCAAGCAATTGGTGATAAAGATAAAACATCCATTTCAGTCCAGCAGTTTCAGATCCATATCTCACCACGACCACTTCTTATAGGCTAATTATATAACAAAGCAGCATCACTGTGCAAATCAAAGTGTGTGATTCATGAGACCAGGGCAAAAAAGAGCAAAGTGAAAGCGTAGCTGAAGTGCAATTGTTGGGAATGATAGCTTAGGAAGAAGGCTGAGCAGCTTCTGATTGAATGGTTTTCCAAGCCGGTTTCTTGCTGGACCCAGACAGCCAGTTGTTGCACCGTTCCATTCCCTGCTGTATCAAAGCTGTGAAAAGCTGGGCTCCCTTTGCTGCCAGCTCCAGAAGGAGAAGCTGGGACAACAGCTTCTGCAGAGGGAGAGGACCCTCCTATCTGAAGCTCAGTTCTCTCTTTCTTTGTCCTGCTGCCCCTGGCTGTGATGTGGAAACTGCGAGCTTTGTGCATCCCCTGTGTCCTTTCTATGGCACAACTGGCCCCGCCCCTGGTGTTCATTCTTGCAGTAGAAAAAATTACACTTCATTCAAAAACTCATGAAACAGCTTAAGAAGTCATCCAGCATTTCAGTCCCTGCTCAGTGGGATGCTAATGCCTTTTATACTGTTAACAGCTTAAAATTTCTGAGCCGTTGCAACCTGCTACTCTCAAAAATTCATTTGATATCATTCAGACAGCGTTTCAAACGGAAGTGTAAAGGCAGCTATCAAAATTTTAATAATGCCAAAAAAGAAAGCCTTTGGGGGTTATAATTTTTATTGAGAGCAGAAGAGACACAATATCAGCTTGCTGTTGGCCATTTATGTACAAATCTCTGTTTTTGTCAGTTTAAGATAGATTTTTTAAAGGACTTTGCATTCAGAAAAGTATTTTCATCTGTATATTATGTAGACTAGTTTTTCACATTTTGTAGGTCTTGGTTATTTTAAAAATAGCCGATAGGAACTAGAAACTATTGTCTCTGTTACTAAAATATATATATATATATTCATTGTTTTAAATAAATAAAGGTGTGCAAACCAAAGCACAGATACACCTTATTGTTGATTTCTGGCATATAAGTTTCTTTAGGCCCTGTGAGGTTGCATTAGTCACAGTAACAGCATGTCAAATCTGAAACAGTAAGGAAACAAAGTAAGAAACTCACCAGCATGAGTAATGGATAGAACCAATTTATCTATTTATTCTATAATTCTTTAAAGGAGCAATCTATTAAAGATGTATTGGGAATGTTTAAAATCATTTTTAAAGGATCTGCTCAACAGTTTCTTGTATTGTACAGCAAGCTGCTACTACTCAGAAGTTCTGGGGCCAATTCCTGGTTCACATGATAGAAGTGTTACCAGTATCATAAAATAGATGCAAACATATGTTATGAAGTTAATGTTAAGATAGAAACAGCTTGGGCTGACAACATCCTGGAGACTGCATTAATGAATCATTTGCATAAAGTCACTTCAGTGGAAAACTTTTATATTCAGTTTACTAATTTTATCAACATGAAGAGAGGTAATTTAAAAGAGTAGTGAAAAGAAAATACCTCAAGAACTGGTGGTTAAAGACATATACTATAAGTATTTCCTCTACTATGACTCAGGGTTTTTCCCTACATCTTCTCTTCCGTTACCTTTCTAAGGTCTAATTTCCTTTTTTTTTTTTTTTTTTTAAATACAGGGAGAGATATTCTACCCTTTCAAAAGATATTCTTAAACAAAGGTTTTCCTTCCAGTTTTAAGGACCTTCTAACTGATAGTGTTTTTGCAATGAAATCTCTGTGTGTGTGTACAGTTTCTACCAGAATTTCCAGACTTGTAAATTTTGAAGCCAAGTAGACAAAATTATAATTTTTGTAATGATTATTTCTTTGTTGTTTGACTTTCTTTTTACCTAATGCTTGCATATTTATAGACAAAGACATTGAAAATTATTTTGTAACGTATGTACCTCTTCAAGCAAGTGCTTTTCTGCTAACAATTTTAATATTTTCTGGTAAAAAAAAAGTTATTCTTACAAAACATTCTATAGTTTGTATACAGATAGCTGGCCATCTACTTTAGGAAAATTGTTTTTCAAAACAATAAGCATATAGAATTGGAATGGTCTGGAATTTCCTTATTTCAAAATTTGTCATGAAGATAAACAGCTTGTTGTATTATACGGAGTTATGATAATGCATAAACTTGGTACTAACAAATGATTTTTGGTGACTAAAGCCACCTGGAAAGTGTGGAAGTAAATAACTAACAATAATTATCTGCTGATTTCACACTGCTGTCTGTTGTCTGCTAATTATGGCTCTGACCTCTTTCTTTTTTATATTCTTAAAGAAAATTATAAATCGCTGTCAACATGCCTTTGGTTTATTCAAACAAAATTCCTTTTATAATATTTTCAAAATTTAGGGTGTGTCAGTATTTAAAAAGCTGCAGACAGGGATAATACCAAAGAAAAGAATCTCCAATGACATACCTTGGGGAAGATTAATATTATCTTTTGGAGGATTTAAACTGCGTGATTAAAAAAAATTCTCTTCAGATATCTAAAGCAAAATCAATCAAATATCAATACTTGAAACAAAATGGGACAGTTTCCCAGGAAGATGTGGCTTAACATGAAAAGGTATTGCAAAATACGCACAACACAGAATAAAAATATAGCAGTTATCCATGATAGAGGACCCAGAAAAAGATGAGGTGCATAAATTAAATCATCAGATTTTTAACCCAGGAAATTCCAAGGAGGACAAACATTTTGTGTACAATTTCACTTTGAAGAATTATTAGATAGAATTTTGATTTAATTAACATACATTTAAATCTCTATGATGAAACAGTTCTTATGCATTTGTTTAAGTACTTTTCTCCAGGCCAGCTTAAAAAAAAAAAGAGAGAGAGAAAAAAAAAGAGAAAAAAAAAAGAAAAAAAGAGAAAATTAGAACACTGTTATGAGAAAAGGACACAACTTTTGTTGAAGTGAAACCTTAGAGCAGCTCGTAGCTGCTCATAGCTTTCAACTTGGAAAATGGAATATTCACTTCAGGCTGTCATGACATGGTCACCTCAGTTGGATACCAGTGGAACTCTGCCAGCAGACAGGATGCAGAACAATTCAAATTTCCAAAGTGGAATGAGAAAACTAGCAAACACTCCACTTAGGTATTACTTATAATCCTAAGGTGACTTAAACAAGTCAGGTCACTTTCTTTAAAAATAAATTCTGTATTTATCGAATGTTGTCTCCTTTCTGTATGTTTACTTCTTGAGAAATATTATTTACATTCTAAGACACCATTCAAGTTGAAACCTTTTGATCCTGTTTTAAGTATTAATGCAAAATAAACAGTTAAAAAATAAACACAGTGCAATGTCAAATATGAACAATTTAAGACCTTTTTTCCTGAAAAGTCATTATCTGAATTCCTACAAATAAATATCCAGACCTTAAGGACACATTGATTCCAGTAGTATGACACTCTTATTTTCTATGAGAGTAGAAATAAAGAGCATTAGTAGATCCCATATTTTGCATATTTTATGAAATCCAGCTGGGAATTTCAAAGAGTCAAATTTTCATTCTAGACCCTTTCTCTTCCACGTAAACTAATACTGGAAACAAAAAATAATTAGAACATAGTCATGACTTTGATGATTGTTGTAAGGTGACACGGAGAAAATATAGCGGAATGTAAAAGCTCATTCTCACAAAGACAGCTAAATCCAGGACTGAAATTTTACCAACAGATTTTGTAGTAATTTTGCATTATTTTATACTGAAAAGGCCTTTCAGAGCTTTGGGATGTGACCAACTAATCCACTTAATACTTATTTAATTATCTCAGCACTGTGTTTTACAATTTTCCATGAACTACTTAGATATGAACAGATACTTTCTCATCACAGATCTTAGAATACAACCTTCACAAAATTTAATCAAGGGGAAATTAAAGTAGAACAACAGTAAAAAAGTATCATCTATATGCTAGTGGTTTTGTTCATTTACAGTTATTCTCAAAACATATATGAATAAGATTTACATATGAGCATCATAATTTTGTGATAAATTTTGAAGATATAAAGGTTCTTAATAATTGAAATAGCAAACATAATTGTAAATGTAATATATAGGAATAATGTTAATAATTTTTTATGTATATTAACACAGGATATATTGAATAGCAAAGCTATTTTTTGGTTTTTAGCAAAGATATATTATCTTCAGGATCTTGACCTGAAGATAATCTTAAATTATAAGGTCAATAGTAAACACTGCAAGAGCACTATGTGAGTGATAGTTATGTGATTAACCCTGTCAAGTGTTTGACCACAGCTCCAGCAGTAAATGCTGGATTGACATGAAATTATGTGCACCACATGCTGAAGACCCACAGGAACATATTATGGAGAAGAGTCACCTCAAGTAATGAAGTTTTCATGACCTTTTGTAATTGTTGTAGTTTCAGTAAGATAAATTGTGTATTGCAATGCTGTTTTTAACATACCAATGTCTGTAAGACTATTTTATCGTTCTGACTTTAGGGGACAAAAAACCTACAATCACCCCTTACAAAGTCATATTTCCTCCACCCCTTGTCATCCTGTTTTCATTAAGAACAGCTAAGAACATGTAGTTTCAGAGATGAGAACAGAGTCCCATCTAAGATTTTAGTTTAAAAACCACTAACCCTAAGGTTTTTTTTTTACGTTTTTATTCTGACTGTGAAATTGAAATTGAAACCTTTGTCATCACTGTGGAAACCAAACTGACTAATTTCACTGGTGAACTCCTTTAAAGTGTTGTTAAAAATGTAAAAGGTGCTGCATAACTTGCACGATGTGAATCTTACATTGTTTTTCTTCTGTTCACTAGGAGTGACTTGATATTAATCTGGAATATGCAACTTCAGGAGCTGTTCCTCTGTCTTAATCTTATTCAAGAGCCACAGAACTATAAGATTCAGCTATTAGTTGCTCCTTTTTTCAAGAGCCACAGAACTATAAGATTCATCTATTTGTATGCATATCTGAGAAACATATCAGCATGTTTGTTACATATTCCTAAGAGTTTAAAGTATGAATAAATTGTATTTATTGATGTTTTTCTCACACACCGATCTTTCTCATACTTGATAACTTTTTTTTTCCCAAAAGAAAGTTTCAGTGCATATGTAGATGATAAAGAAGCTCAATCTATTTAAACTGGAAACATACCTTGTTCAGATCCCAAATGAATTTGTTTGGTTTCATTATGTAGTATACTGTTTTTGCCCCCATCTTATTGGTCTTAAAATCCTGATTGGGTAATGTTTGGAGGTGCTGGCTGGAGTTACTTTACTCTTGTAACTCTCTCTCCCATGTACCAGGGGGAAAGGAGCGGGTGGCTGATGAGGGTTAAACCAAGACAATCCCTACAGAAGATATGGAAGTTGCTATACTCTGCAGATCCTCTTTCAAAATGTTCTGGATTCCTGGACTTCTTAACCTCCCTGAAATCATCATCAAATGAGGGTGTGCAGGCACACTGTAACTCAGAGAGATAAGCATAAGCAGCGAAAATTCCAACTGGGACCATAAGAGATGTTTGCTCTGGGAAGTATTTTTATCTGCAACTGCCAAAACAAAAGCTGATTATGTTTCTCTACTGTAATAGGTGAAATTGAAGGTAACCTCTTTTCATGTGGGATGGTCAAAACCTTTAAAGTAGAAAATTCAGACACCGATCATAAAAAAAAAGAAATTCCCTACATAATCTCTCTTTACAAATCTGTTTTAGTGGTTGTTTTATTTTTATTTTCCTTTATGCCCAGAATTGTCCTGCTGGCAGTATCCATTGTCTCAGAGTCATTCCTCACTGTGTGGACTGCACTGTCCTTTCTTGCCTACATCCAAATGGCGCAGCATTGCATCCGTAAATGGTGTGTTAGAACAACCTTGCAGAACCATAAATGACACTGAACTTTAACACTAAGTTTTACTACTGTTTCTTTCATCCTGCAGCTTAAGATGACAGCTTTCATTGATAACTACCTCAATCCTGCATGTAAGCTGTTCTTGACTTGTATAAACAAATTCCCTACGTTGTGTCACACTTCTGTTTATTGTGTTGATCAAAATCTCAACTGTAGCAATGAATGTTATCAAACATCTTACCAAGGCTTCCCTCATTCCAAAAACCTTATTATAGAACATATCCTAAATTCTGAACCTTTGGACCTAATATAACTTTTTATGGTCCTTAGCTTAATTGTATGTTTTTTACAGAACAACTGGATAACAAACACATAAGCTGATTTTACATATATTCAGTTTTTCTCAGTCACATACAATAGGGCTTGTATATTTAAAATAGTCTTAATAACTATTTTTATTCAACAAAATATGCAGTTTTTTCATACTTTATTTAAGTGAGAGAATGTCTAGCCTAGTAAGGAATTTCAGTAGAGGATCTAGTTTTAAATACAATTGAAAGTATTAGACTATGCATCAGATTCCATAATTTTCAAAATTCAAGTGATTTCATCTTTTAGTAATCATAGGCATGGAAAGAGTTAATTAAAGCAAAAAAAATTCAAGAATAAAAGCTCATCCTCTGAGGAGAGAGTGACATGTCAAGAGAAAGAGTTGTATGAATCTATTCATTTCAAGTACTTGACAAGATCTCCATTTTAAAAAATAATGTGCCACACATGCCACTAGAAAGAAAAACTGGAATCCCTTGGATGGGAACACTGGAAATAGACTGTCTACATTTGACCTCCTGAGATCTGTGAATTATTTCAGGCTTGCTGTGCTCATGTTTGAATGATTGTGTGTTTCAGGCTCATGACTCTAAGTATTCTTTCTATATTTTTCTGGCAATAAAAGTTTCTTGGTAATTGTATGTGATATGGTACTGTATGTTTACTTGATTAAAATCTCATATGTGAGAATTGAGTTTTATTTTCTGATTTCTTTTTTTAAAAATCATATCATATTTGAATTGTATCTCTTTTTATCTCTTAAATCAATACCAATCAAATGATACAGGTTGATAAAATACATTTCTATACAGCAGTGTTATTTTATTAAAATCAAATTGATTTAATCTCTGTTTTAAAAGTGGGATATAATACAAATTTTAAAAATCAAGTATCCTCTCCCTCAGAGAAGAGGCAATGGGAAAACCATGATGGCACATGCAATCTCGTTAGCAGCCTATCAAGCAAAATAACTGTTATTAGACTCATCTGTCTTAACTGTATGAGCATGTGGCCAAGGTCTATAATTAAGTTGCAGTTTCTAGAATGCAGAAACTCTAGAAATCAAGAAGTAGAATTCTAAGTTCAACCTTCTGATGTGATTTAGCCTATTATGACCACAGATCACCAAAGAGATTGTATTCTGTTTTTATTTTCACTCTGGTCATCACTGGTTCGTGTGGATTAGGTTTTGAAATGAATACTATCTAGATTTACATCCAGTTTTATCTAAATCACTAAGATTTGAGAACATTGGAGAAAGAACAGCTTGGAATTTGTGATGAAATAAATTTTGTCAAAACACATCTATTAATCCAGACTGAAAAAGTTAATGGGAGTATATAAAATTCAAGGCTTTTTTTCTTTTTAAGAAAGCATTTTTAGCCAATGTAAATGAGAATTATAGGTAGGGCCTAAACCCTCAAGCATCCAAGAGCTTCAGTTAGAGCAGCTAGAGTAAAAGTTTCTTTATAAACAAATTGAAATATGTCAATTTTGTACGGTTACTGAGCAAATTGCAAACTTCAGTAATTTTTCCACAACAGATTTTAATTTTCCAATCATCCCTAACAAATTTGAAATCTTTATTTTTGATCCACTTGCAATTCAGAAGGTTCTGGAATGTTGCAAAACACAAGGGGTGAAATTTGCTTGGGTGTTTCCGGCACAGATGGACAGCTAATGGGTCCATAGCGACCAAGAAATTACTTTTCAAAGAGAAAAAATAAATCCATAGACCATTTGACCAAAATATTGTTTTATCTGAAATTTGGGTTAAAAAGAAGCAGGTATGTATTCACTTCATGTTGCAACAAATTGACATAAAGAGGGAACGTTTTTTTGAGAGACTTACATAGATATATCGATATAGATATAAATGATATAGATATGTAGATAGATATAGATAGATAGATATAGATATAGATATAGATGATATAGATATAGATATAGATATAGATATAGATATAGATGATATAGATATAGGTATAGATATAGATATAGATATAGATGATATAGATATAGATAAATATGTATGTATAGATAATATAGATATATATAGAGATATAGATAATATAGATAATTATATAGATATAAATACAGATATAGATATAGATGATATAGATATAGATATAGATTAGACATAGATTAGATAGGTGTGCTATTACATATTTTTGTCTGAAAGGAACAGAAGTAGCAGTTTATAATGCAGTAGCATTTTCAGCTAAGACATGTGAATCCTTCAGATTAATTTCCAGCTTTTATAGAAAAGCTCTGACACTGGAAGTCTTTGTGCAGTGCACAGGACTTGCACTCTAGTTCAAGTGTGAGTGGAAGGTACACCTGAGCTCAGAGTAAAGAACCTTTATCCTTTGTGGTCTGTATGAAGAACTCTGAGGGTACTTTCTTCTGGGCATTACCTTTATTCAGTTATTCTGACAATATAAACTCACCCTGATGCTGGGAAAAGAAAAAGTAAAATTCTCCCTTCACCTTGCTGATCAGGCACCTCAAGACACTCTTCTTTTGCTGACAGGAGTGAGAAGTTATGTGATGGCTTCTCAGCAGCCTCCAGCATGTAATAGCAGACTTCTCTGCCCCACACTTCATCTTTTGATTATATATCTGTGCCGCATTGATTACACTTTTGTGCCCCACTGAGTTAGGAAGGATCAGGTTAACAAATAATGCAGTGCATCAGCACTTCTACAAGAAAAAAGAGAAACATTTATGCTTTATTTAAGACAGGGCTGACTGGGTTTTTAACACTATTTGTTTTGTTTTATATTGTTTTGCTACTTAAAGAGAGAGCATTTGAGACTAATTAGCTTGGTTGGCTTTAAATTATCTTTTTTAAGTCTTCTATTTGAAGATTAGACTTTCTAATGCTGAAGAGACCAATACTGCAATAAAACATGCAGCTTTATGAAAGCCTCAATAAATTAGAGAAAAAGATCCATAAAGAAAAGTTCAGGGTGCCTTCAGCAGAAAAACGACCACTCACCTTCCCACACCCCCATCCACACAGACTAGTAGCTAACGGATTTAATTAGAAAAATGTTCTAACTGGAATTCTCAATAGGATCAGTTCTTGGTACTGAGATTATTTGAGCTTTAATTCTCTGATCAGCTTTACAGACTTTCAGTAAAATTTGGTGGAGATATTAAGATGCTACCTGCCTGTCCTTTGCAGCTACTGTTATACACAGATGCTTCTATACTCACCTCTATTGCTTGTCACTTAATCCCACAGGAAGAATTGATTCTGCATGTCCAGTCAATGTGATGCCAATTTGAAGCAAGTGCACACACTTAGAGAATGCAGTACCTGTCGTTATACTATTGGTATAAATTAAGATTAGGATTTAAGAATTACTGCAATTCAGACATAAACAAAGACAACAGCATGACAAGAGAAGCCTCTCTTACATTTCTTCCAGCTTGGTACTTGTGCTTTTTTTTCTTAAACTGCATATAATGATACATCTCTGATTTTAACTTTTTTTACCATGTTGATATTTCAAAAGAGTGAATAAAGAAGGAAATTGCTGAGAAGAACTTGATGGCTTTTCTTAGTGCTGGGAAGTACTAAGTACTTAGTGCTTACTAGCATCCTAGGAAGAGAAAATAATGTTGGTTATGTTTCTGAGTAAAACACATCAATGGTGTATTAAGGCTAATAGTCAATTCACAAAAAACAGGTTGTGTGCCACCTGAAAACAGTAGCTTGATGGCTATTCTTTGGAATTTAATTGAAG
Organism: Phylloscopus whistleri; assembly: GCA_017589585.1. Classification (NCBI taxonomy): domain Eukaryota; kingdom Metazoa; phylum Chordata; class Aves; order Passeriformes; family Phylloscopidae; genus Phylloscopus; species Phylloscopus whistleri. Next base: position 1,611,328 of record JADMLD010000722.1, read on the forward strand.
AACTCACATTTCCCTGGATTTGATTTGGATCAGGCAACAGAAGGTCGATTCCTTAAGACATTTGAAATACACAAATATAAAAAGTCCCATTTTATAATTTTTTAATTTGTTTAGATTATTGATTTGTTTAAATTATTGATATTTGTTTAGATACTAGATCGCCCCATCTGTGTCCCAAAGTAAGGGAGGGAATATCTCAGCAATAGAGTACTTAAAAAAACATCCTAAACTCAAATGAAAATGACAGGTACTTCCCAAAGAAAAATCTTCTTGCCCAAAGCCAGATATCTAAGACAGAAGAAAAGAACTGCATTCAAACTTGCTTTGTTAATTTTGGAGAGCTTATCCAAGTGAAGGAAGAAGGAAATTCAACACTAATTATGTGACATTATGAGTTTGGCTGATGATAAAAAATTGATATTTTTTTCTATCAATATAAATTCATTTATGAATTTAAAACAGTTTGAGTGGAAGAATTAATCTCCCCACCTCAGAAAACTCCATAATAAAAAATCTGCAACATAAAAAATCTAAAATGCTTTTGAAATAGGCACTTAAAACATTACATGATCAGTATTATTGTTAAATTTTTAATGTGAATATAGTTTCAGAACATTTTTATGAGAAAAATCACGATAGAAGCACAGAATAAGCTGAGTTGGAAAGGACCTGAAAGGACCACCGGGTCCAACTCCCTGCTTTGCACAGCACCTTTCCCAAGAGCCACACCATGTGCCTGACAGCATTGTCCAAATGCTTCTTGAACCCTATCAGGCTGGTGCTGTGACCACTTCCCTGAAGAGCCTGCTCCAGAGAACAACCACCCTTGGGGTGAAGAACCTCTTTCTAATATTCAACTTAAACCTCTCCTGACACAACTTCAGGCCACTCCCTCAGGTCCTGTCATTGGTCACCACAGAGAAGAGATCAATGTCTGTCCCTCCTCTTCCCTTGATGAGGAAGTTGTAACTGCAGTGAGGGCTCCCCTCAGTCTCCTCCAGGCTGAACAGACCAAGTGACCTCAGCCCCTCCTCATACAGCTTCCCCTCAAGGTCCTTCACCATCTTCATTGCCCTCCTTTGGACACTCTCTAATGTGTTTCTTGCATTGTGGCACCCCAAACCGCCCTGATGACTTGAGGTGAGGCTGCTCCAGTGCAGGGAAGAGCAGAGCAGAGCAGAGCAGAGCAATCCCCTCCCTGGCCCAGCTGGTGATGTTTTGCATGACACACCCCAGGTCACACTTGGCCCTCCTGGCTGCCAGGGCACTGCTGACTCATAAAACTTTCCATCATTACTGCATGAGAATAAAATATTTTCAGGATTGATGAATAGCAGTAAAGGGCATGTCTGAAGCAGCATTTTTAAGATTCCAGAAAAAAAATCTGTAATATGACAATAATATATTTAATTTTAATCATTTGGTAAATAACTGGAACATTTGTGTGAAATTTATAGCATCAGTTGAGCATCACTTTTTCAAAACTAGAACACATTAGACACCCAGCTGGGATAATTTAGTGTAGAAATGGTCTTTTCACAGTGTTGCTTAAATAAGATAAAAAATTATTTTTTAGAAGCAATATTTTTTTAAAACATTATTTCTGTGCTATAAGATGTCACTGACACTTTTTCTGGTCATAGCCTCAAATTGAATAATATTCTGGCACAAACTGGAATAAGTAATTAATGAGAGCTGTTACGAATTACAGGAGGGTGTTGGGCAGAGGTGGACTGGATGCTGAACACCAAATAGTGTTTTGTCCACATCTTACTGTCAGGACTATTCTGTAGGTTTCTGGTAGGTTTTTGTTCAGCTCCAAACTGTTTCTAAGGATTCAGCCACGTGCATTTGCCTGCATCCCTGACTTTCCTTGAAGCTAGAATTTATAGCCACTGAGAATTTGATATTCGTGGTAGAAGCAGGAATAAACAAGACAATATGTAAACTGAAGGACTCCCTGAAGGAAGTGATAATGTCCTTGGAGTTTGACTGCGGGTTACCAGTACAATACAAGGACAATACAGTGAGATCATCTGGATGGTAACAAAATCAGTCAGGTTAGATGATCACAGTAGAAGGAAATTTTTGGTGGAAAAGGAAATGCTGATCTATTCCTTCCCTTCAACATCTTCCTAAGAGAGATTGTACAGACAAAGCTGCGAATATAAAATCGTTAAAAAGCATTATTGAAAAGCAACTCAAAGCAGGTTTTGGGATGTTGTGGTTAGAGAGTGTTAAGCAGCATTATCTTTGCTCTGAAAATGGGAGATGAAGACACAGGTCTGCTCAGGATTATATACTGAATCAGGAAATTAATACTGGTCTCCTGGAGGCAAGACCAGTATCTGACCTACAAGTCTTTCTTTCAGAGAACATTTTCTTTTCTTCTTCTGCCTCGTTTAAAACCTTGTTACAAATTATTACACCTTCTGTCAGTCAGTGGAGAAATCTGGGAATCTGAATGTCATATTTGCAGATGCATTCTGGATTTTTGCACATGTTCTTGTGGATTTTTGCACACATATTCTTGTAAAAGCAACTGTGAGAAACTAACAACTGCCAACATATGATACAATTTGCATTAAAGCCTGAGCCTTTAGCTGGATGACAAGGACCATCAGCTGGAACTCTTGGAGTTCTTGGATCTGCATTAGCTCATGGTCAGCTTAGAATGAAACAATTTATTACACTCTCAGTCTGTGGCTCATATTAAAGCCAAATTGTTGGAAAGTTGTTGGAATGAGACCTTTACTGATCCTACCCATTTTTATTATTAAAATTTTGAGGAAAGATGAAAACTATAGGAACACCTGAGCTGTCTGCTCCCTCAAATATTTTTTAAAAATGGTGTTACTCTGTAGACTCATGAATCTTAGGTTCAACCTGAAAGGACTGTGTTCAGTTTCATTTCTAATAGAGAAGAAAATAAACCAGCTTGGGTTTTTATGTATTCATGTTTAGTATGGAAAAGAGTTTTCCAGCTAATCATGCAAATTATCTTGGTGATTATATTGCCATTGGAGGAAGATAGGACCCAAATAAAAGTTTCAGATTATATTAAAATAAATTTACTTCAGGCCAGTTGTCAGCGTTTCTAGATTTATAATTCAGTAAGTAATATGTTCAAAAATGAAATTAAGAATTCTTGCCTGAGGACATCAATACAAAGGAGTAGAAAATTAAAGATGCCTAGGACAACCACCTCTGTGTATTTATGATTGCATTTGCCTGAAAAACAAGGTATTTTCTGGCCCATATTCAAAGAAATGTTGGAGGTTTTCTTCTTTTCAAATATTAGTGCTTGAGAAGCTCTGTGCAAGTTGGCTTCAGTGACAGAATAAGAGATTATGTCAATTCAGTCACTGTATAAAAACAACTTTAAATACTATGATTGTGCGTTGTGATTATTTATAGATTTCAAGAGAATGGGATTCCTTTAAAGCTCAGACTTTGTCTACTGGATCTTTAGGAATGCATGATGGTATGTTCAGCTGCATAGGGAACTGTCAATTCACACTGAATACATATTTGAGATATACTGGAGATTGTATCAATGGTCAAAATTCCCTTGCATAGTTCAAGATTCTATCCTATTCCTTCATGCATTTGTTTCTTTTTAATCTAGGTCTCAGTTCATTGAACCATAGGATGTGCTCAGTTGGAAGGGATCCATCAGGATCACTAACTCCTGCAGGACACCCCAAGAGTCACACCTTGTACCTGACATCACTGTCTATAGGTTTTCTTGCTGTGGTTTTACTGACAGGGTGGAGAGCCAGCATCTTCCAGAATGATCCCCTTGAAAAAAGAAAGAAACTTAACTGAACTCCTTCCTGAATACAACTGGTTTTGGTTTATTACTTATCAACAGTGATATTTCCATCAATTGAAGTGTGTGCACAATCTGTCTTCATTCATGAGCAGCTGACCTAAGTATCCAAATAGACACTTTGTGGTCAGTATCTAGCTTTAGCTGGATTTTTTTTTTTTAATTTCATACTCTTTATTGTGTCATTTTAAACCATGCATAATTTTGACCCATCTTATAATTTTGCACCCAGTGTACCACATAATAGTAGCTTTTGGTCTGTCACATAAATATTGCAGGTGGATTAAATGACTTTTGTCTTTCAGGCAGATTAAATGACTCTTCAAACAGAACAGTTCTATTCTATCCTATTCCTTAAATATATTTAATGGCTTAGTGTTCTGTTCACATTGAAATTTCTTTAGCCATAGGAACACCACACAGAACTGAGATAAGCTCTCTCAACAGAAAATAAACTGTTTCCACACTACTGCATGGCTGCATTGGCTACGTCCATACAGATACTGGAGGGATCAAGATAGAGACCTTAAACATTAAAATTGTCACCCTTATCACCTGATGAAAATAAGTAATTGTTCCAGTGTGAACTTCAAGTTATCATTACTAGAATCATCTCTTAGATATAATCATATTCACAAGGCCTGTATATTGCATAAGTGCTTCACTAATTTCACACTCCAGTACCTTGGCAGTGTGCATCTGTGAAACACTTAGGAACCACATAATTTGTTATATTCATAGTCATTATCCTTGTTTTTGCCAATCAATTAATAGCAGGATAAAGTATATTTTTCTTGTTATAAAATCATTCTCCAGTGAAAATTTAACTGTGGCATTACACCTTTGGAAAATTGTATTCTTATGTGTGTTTTTGCCCCTTAACTGCACTACCACATTTTGATAATATTTAGATAGTTTGATAGAGTATATCAAATATATATTTATTAAGTTCGCTTTTTCAAAATAGCTCTCCTTACATGGAAAGTTTCTAAATATTTGCATGAACTTCCCTGGTACTGGTGAAATATGGTAACATTGGAGCTGCAAAGCAAACTCAGTTTTATGCTAAGCTTGATTTTCAAAATATTTTTTATTCTTATTCCTTCAGTTTAGATTTTATATTGCTATTGTTTTCCAAGTCAAAGGGCAGAAGTGGAACAATCAGGACTGAAAGAAGCAGCTATTTCTTCAAGTACTTTTTTGTTTGCTATGCAGAAGAGTTCTGAATTCATCATCTTTTGTTTTTTTCTCCTTGACATTCCTGACTGAGAGGTTTAGTTAATACCATGTTGAATTCAATGTAAACTTATATGGTCAGCACCTAGTAAAGCAAAATTTTATGGTTATAATATGTTAATTTTTCTTCACAGGAATTCTTTAGAAAGGGCTGGGAATGCCCTCAAACAACTGCTTTATTCTATTGTAGGGTAGAAGACCTGAAATCTTAGAGAAGGAGTTCAAAATAGGTTATTGCATAGACAGCCAGGTGAAACGGAATCATTTCATAGCATTATTTTTTAGTCATAAAATAGAGGAAGACCTACTATTTATTCCCTAAAGTACAGAAACACATAATGTTCTCTAGAATTCAAAACAATCATTTGGAATATAATACTTCAAGTATTTAATTCCAAAGGAAGGGAAATCTGCCGAATGAAAACAAGCTAAACTGAGAAGCAATTTCTGAGTTTACACATTACACTCTCAATATCTGTTGCCCAAGATACTACTGGCTACAATTATTCTGTAGGTTTTTGGTGGGGTTTTGTTTAGGTTCAAGTCTGTCATGTTTGTTTGTTTGTCTTTTTATTTTTCTTTTTCCTATTTTTGATGATTAAGAAGATAAAAAGGACAGGAAATAATTAATTCAAATTTGGATATTTAAAGCTGGGTTTATACAGTGGATTCTCATCAACCATAAATCTCATAAATGTTATTGAAATAAATATGACCCAGGATAGCACCTAGCAAAAGCAAATTCTGTGGGAATGATGTATCAGTGCTGACTTGTGGAAGTCAACTAGTAGGGAAAATAATTGCAGTCAAATAAGCCCACAACTAATGACATAACTACACTTTCTGTTAGAATTAGTGTATGATTTTAGAGAGAAAAAAATAAAAAAAGAAACTTCGCTGTCTGGTAAATAGATTTTGATTATCATCTTTTTCCACAGCCATATTTCTGCTCTGAATGTACATACAGACAGCTTATGGTCAAATGAAACTTTTACCATCTTTTGTAATACTTAAACAGGTTGAACTTCTTGGGAATAGTCATGAAAGCTGACTTCTTCTTACTAGAATTGTTGCTGTGCTCTCTGTACTAAAAGAGGCAAAGGAACTGCTGTACCAGAAAATTTTAAAACAGTTCCTTAAGGTTAGGTGTAGAGATTTATTTCCTGATGCTTAGATACGTTTGCAATGTTTCTTGGTACTTGTTTTTCAATATATGAATATCCTTCTTTAATTGAGGAGTACAGAGGTAGCCTTCATATTCCAAGAAAGAGAGGCTGAATCCTGCACAGGCCAGGATTGTATTAGGCTCTTCCAGGCATAGTAGGTTGCTGTTTGTCATCCCCAAGGTTTTAGAGTTTTAATTCTTAGGACAGAGAACCCATTTCACCAGTGTTCTTTACACTGCTGTCCCTAGATACATAATTTTCATCATCTATAATAAATAATTGTTTATACCTGATATCTGTTAGATTATAACTTGCTTGTCAGCAATCTTTCATTTTCCTTGTTTATCCGTCCTCCATTTGCTGTTGTCTATTTTTTTTTCCAGCAATAATACTGTTATACTGAGGCTGCAAATAAGGTCAAAAATAAAATGCCTCTGCCATTTTTTTAGAATGCGTGTTCATTGATATTTCTTTAAATATAGTACATTAAAACATACATGTTAGAATGTTTTATTCAGTTTAGTATATATAATGTCGTTGTTCACAATTTCTTCTTTGTTAATCAGCATGTTCAGTATGAAACTAAATGACCTATAGAAGTAAAACAAGATCATCAGCATCACCCTCATACAAGCTCAATGATAGCTTTTCCTGATCAGCGTACAAGCAAGTTCGAAAGTGTGCCTTTCCTATAAGCCCATGCTGATTGCCATTAATTATATTATCCTCTTTTAATAGGTTATTCATCAAATCCCATATCTCTTGTTCCATAATTTGTCTGGGATCAATGTCAGGATGACAGGCCTATAATTAGATGTCCCATTTACACTTTTAAAATATTGGCATAACATTAGCTTCATTCCAACCCTTTGGAAATGCTCCAGTGCTCCAAGACTTATTGAAAATCATCACTGATGATCAAGAGATCTGATCAGCTGACTTTTTACAGCACTTGCAGGCAAAATTATCTAGATCTGCTGATTTAACATCTATCATACTGTTATTTAGCAACCTTGTTATTTCCCATTAATATGGAAAGCCTTTTACAATTTAAATCTCATACAACTACAATGTCGAGCTTTTTCACAAAACCATAAAGCTATTCCCTCATTCCCAATGCTGTAATTCAAATTACTTCTCTGTTTTCTAGGGTTTCCCCTTCTATCATTTTTCTTCTACTTATCGTTTTTTCTTTCTCTCTCTATATATATAAAGGATATAATCTTCTAAGCTTTTGGAGATTTATCTAAAGTTATGAAAATAGTTCTACAACTCTGTTAGGTAAGGTGTGATTACATGCCAAATTTGCTGTGTCTTTGAAAAGGCAGATTAACTCTGTGGAAGGACTACACAGGATTCCTGGAATTTAGTTTGAATAATTTGAATAGAAATTATGTTTAATACCTCAAAGCTAGTAAGTAAACAAAGCAAAACAAGGAATTTAGTCACTGTTTCCAATGGGCAGGCATGTATTCAGCCATCCTCAGGACAGCAGGGTCCCATCACACATAATGGTGACTTGGAGAGACGTATGTCATCACTCAAAACATTCCCTCTTTTCCTTCTTCTTCCTCCCCCTTTATAGACTGGGCATGATGTCATATGATCTGGAACACCCCTTTGATCAGTTTGAGTTGCCTATCCTGGCTGTCTCTCCTCCCAATCTCTCATGCAACCCCAACTTCCTCACCAGTGTGGTCATACGAAAGGCAGAAAAGGCCTTGGCTCTGCATAAGCCTCATTCAGCAATAACAAAACATCTCTGTATTATCAACCCTGTCTTCAGCATAAATCCAAAACACAGACCCATACCAGATACTGGGAAGAATGTTAACTCCAACCCAGACGAAACCAGCACACATTCATACAGTAGTCTATTCACACAGAGGTAAAGTAATCCGTACAGCTATTTCTATGTGTGGAAATGTACCTATCAAAAATTCCCCTCAAGTTCAGAGAAACACTCACCTCACTCAAATCCATGTGTGTTTCCCCACAGACAAGGGGTGGACATTAAGGAGTGTGGAGATGAGGGTGGGGGCTATCAGCCCAAGCCTCCAAATATAACTGACTTTGGGAGCTCTGAGAGGTGTCACACTCAGAGGGAGGAGGTGGCACAGTCTCCTGTGATCCCAAGGTGACTAACTCCTGTTTCCATCCTGGCTATGATGCAAGTTGGCTGTTACTGGGCTTTTTTCCCCAAAGTGCAGTAACAACGATACCATTCCTCTGGGGCTACAATTCACAATGGTGCCACACCACGCAGGCTACCATAATTCAGGTAAATGGTTCACCAAAGTAACTAAGGATAATTTCCTATCCTTTGTTTCCCACCTTGATTGGGCACCTGATGTTTCTGGCTGTTTCCACCTTTGGCATCTAAGAGCTCTGTTCAATCAGGGAGTGACTCATGGCCCAGCTGATCAAATCAAGGGATGAAGGGATGCTTCACTGTTCAGTCAGCTTGGTCAAGGCTTATCAGGAGCTTCTGAGATCACAGGGCAGGCCCAGGATGTCCCTCACAGATATACAATCTCCATTTGAACAGATACTGACACCAGATGACTGCATAATTACAACTTCCTGAACTTGGTCTTTTTGATTTTACTGTTTCCAGAGTATCCCCATTTCTTTGTTTTCTGAGTGAGAGTTCTACTCCCACTCAGAAGATTGTTCTATAAGGATTCATGTTAGTGGATGGGTTTTTTCCCCAATGTTCATTAACAAAACAAAACAAAACACAAACAAACAAACAAACAAAAAATAGTAAGAAAAAAGAGAGGCCATTTTACACAATTTCAGAAACTTCTGATACAATATTCAAGTAGCTGGAAGGTCTGTAGAAAAAAATGCAAGGTCATTATTAAGCAACTCAATAGATAACAAAAATACCAATATTTGTTATAGAGACAACTCTCTGCTATTCATCAACCAAATTCACCTTGCCCTTTAAGACAGCTAAAAGCAGAACAAGCTAAGTAACCAACAAAAATTGTGGGAAAACTCAAATATCTTTGAAATATGAGTAATCAGAAAGCACTTTGAACATAGCTATGGCAGACAATATCTTCAGACTACTGAGTCACAAAAACCAGAAGATTATTGAGTAGAAAGAGAGAAATTGTATTGCCACATTAGTCAGGTCATTACCTGGGTACTGACTGAGTAAAGCACTTTAGAGCAAAGATGGCAGATTGAAACAGCTTCATAAAACACAGGTAAAAGTATTCATGGTTTCGCAGTGACCTAAACAGAGACATGCTTTTTGGCTTATCCAAGAGAAGTTTCAGAGGTGACTTCATCATAAATGAAACATACTGAAACTTGAAGTATAACTGGTTTGTAATTTAATGAGCCATTGCAATAACTTATGAAAGACTAGGACACATTTGACTTTATATGATGTCATTCATTCAAGAGAACTGACTTTTGGAAAGAGATAATATGTCTGAAAGTAATGAATGCATTACAAAAATGAAGCAAAATTGTATGCTTTATGCTATGCAAGATATTAGATTAGCTGATCATGTTGATTTCTTCATGCTTTAATATCTGTGAGTCTAGTGAAGAATTAATACTTGAATTATGCAGCTAGAGAGGAGTATTCAGCACTTAACAGAGCAATAGCAATAAAAATTTGACTTTGCTAGAGATGAACTTGATACTGGACCACTGCTGCCAATGAGAGGATTATTGCAGAATTCAGTGAAGCAGCCTTCTACAAAGCCAGTCACTTGGGAAAAAGAAAAATTACAAAAGCAGAAGGTAAAGTAATGATAAAAGGAGGAATGCTGGATAGAACAAAAAAAAAACAAGTCAAAGGTAAAATTAGGGAATGTTGTCAGCTGGATTGTTTTCAGTTTATTAAAACTAGGTGCTACACTTTGCCTGTGCTCTGACACTGCACATTTGTTTAAGTTTATGCTGTCCATAGTCTATACAACTTAATGAGAAATATTGCCTGCGTTGGATATTGGATGTTCATGCTGACAAGAAAATGTCACAATCAATACCAAGGAGCTAAGCTTGAAGGGTTCACCTCCAAAGAGCATGTTGACTTCTGGAGGGTTGCCACATATACAGTGCGCCAAGGTCTTACATTTTCACAGTGAGATTTAACTCTACAAACATTCCGGCTGTTTTTTTTATAAAGAAGGGTGGATTTTTTTAATATATATATTTTCCACTCACTTCTGATATAAAAAATAGCTGCTAGTCATGTTCATGTACTGCAGAAGTCAGACACAGTTGTCAGGCAGTGGCATCATTAATGTTTTAATAGAAATTAGCAAAAGTTTTCAGGGTGAAAAATTAATTTGTATCCATGCTGCTCATAATGCAAAAAGTATGATATTCCACCCTAGCCTGCTGATTCAGTAAAAGTCTGAGGAGTATCTATGTCCCAAAAAAGAATCACAGTCATATCAAAAGAGAGCTGAACTCAGCTCAGTGTAGGAAGAATGGGAGAGTAATAATTTATCCCAAGAGTTTGGGACAGGAGGTGTGAATTCAGTCTGGTTGAGATTAAGTTTAATATTTTGCACATAACAGTCCACATAGTGTTCTTTGTATTAGTAGCTGGGACGGAGCAGATAACACACCATCATGAAGAAGCATGCAGAAGGGCAAATATGTTGGCAGAACAGGTTTTGGCTGCTGCTGAGCAGTGCTGGCCCAGCATCAGCACTGTCTCACCCTGTTGCCCCCTTCACTATCAGGCTGGGGTTGGAGAAGTTGGTAGGCAAGATAGTCAGGACAGCTGACTCTAACTCACCAAAAGCTGTATTCCATACAATATGCCATTTCTCCGTAGCAGAGGACATGGCCCATTTGTTGGGATCAGTACAAAATTTTGCAAGAAGTTGTTTTACCACTATAGCAAACGCCTTGGCAATATCCTTGAGCTTTTTCTGTGGGGTAAACTATGTGTATATTTATGTGTCTTGGCCTTCTACTATTGGTGGTTCTTTCTTTTATGGAATGGAGATGTTATGCCTCCTGATGTATGTGTGAATACATGAAACATTTATAATTAAAATGAAATTAAAATTAAAATTTTAAATTGTTAAGGAAACTTCCCAGTCTGACCATTCTCGAGCCTCTCTGGCAGTCACACTCCCAAGACCAGAGACTTTCACGGCTGGGACCGGAGCCCCTTGGCAGCAGCAGCTCCAGTGACCCGAGGGGAGCCCCCCTGACCCCCTGCACACCCCACTCACAGCCACACACACCAGGTTTCCTCACCACTTCCATCCCAGGCTGCCCACTGCAGAGTCTCAGATGTCTCATTCCATGAAGCCATTTGTTCACAGTGCAGTGACACAGAAACTGCTCCAGCTGCTGCTCCTGAGGAGGGCCCCCCAACAAAGGAACCCCATAGCTTTTAGAGCCTCACAGTCTGTCTGCAGGTCTCATTCTTTCTTCCCCTGCTCCTGCCTTTCTCCATGTCCAACCAGCTCGCTGGCTGTCACTCCCTTTCATCTCTTTTGTTACCCAAAAGATCAGAATTCCAAGCTCCAGCTGTGTGTCCCGGTGTCCACTCACCTGGCTGATGTCGCCAGTTTTCATGCCCTTTGTTATCCCAAAGTTTGACAGTTCACAGCCTCTTGCCTCAGACTCCCACCCAAGCCCAGTCTGCATCTCCATCTGCAGCTTTCAAGCCCAGCTACCTGGACCAGATATATTGCTCAAAAAAAGGTGCATGAGATTTCTTACAATTGAAAAAAAAATTAGACTCTCTGGTAAAAGTTATTTTCTACACCAATTCTTGGAAAGCATCATAAGCACAGCAGAAGTGTGGCTGCCGCCTGCTTGGAATCAGTTAACTGTTTGAAAAACAAAATTTGCTACTAACATAATTTTATCATAGTAATATTTTTATGCCATTTTAACTTACATGACAAATCCAAATGAAAAGAAACACATGCTGTTTATTCAAGCTTCTTTTTCCAAGTAAAAAACCATATAAGAGGTAGTTCAGAGAAAAGCTCTTGGTTCCTCAGAGGAATCTTAATTGTTTGATGACTCTAAAATGAAGCAGAAACACTTTGTTAGACATACAGACTGGTATTGGTTGGAACTACCAGGAATGCTTAGAAGCTCAGGGACAGTCAGGATTGCTATGTAACAGAAGTAACATGGAAGGATGGCCAGAGAAGCTTTTTTTGTTGTTGTTTAAAAGGCATTTTTGTCTTTTTCGACTTTGCTTTCAATAGTAGAAACAATTATATTTTAATTATTTTGCACAGATTGTAGTGCGTCCTGTGACAAAGCTAGGAAAAGAAGGCAGATCTTACTATTTCTTTTACTTCAGCTACCAGATTTTACATTAGCTAATATACATATTTCTTTTTCCCCACCCTGGATTTCTTAGCTCCATATGTCTTCCATGTGTGCTGTTTTTGCAACTTCACTGAAAGCCATTCATAAAAATGCACGGAGAATGTCTTCCAGCCTGGTAAACACTTGTTTTACGTAAACCAATCTCTGCTGAGTTTTGAAGTTTTGCCCCAAGGATCTTAGCTGCAGCTCTTGACATCTTGGGGGAGGCAAGGGGAGAATTATTTGCTCTCTCATATTTAAATGTTAGATTGTTTTTAATACTTTTCTCAAATGGTTTCTGTTGTGTCTCATTTTGATGTTCTTGATATTATCTTAATTGTACTACTAATTATCTGGTTGATTTATTCACCATATGAGTCAAAAAATAATGTAATTTATCATTCAATAGCATAAACTTTGAAGTAGGAAGTATTTTCGCCTGCTATCATAAACTACACAACTAAGAAATTTTGAAGTTTGTTTATATATAAAAACGCTTTTAGTTTATTTACATATAAAAAGAGATGATAGTTAAATGGGGGCCTAATGTTTCTTTTCTTTCAAGATTATTCACTAATTTATTTTTTAATTTATTTTTAATATTCTTCCTATGGAAGGAGTGGAAAGAGCCATGTTCAAGAGTCTCTGGAACTGTGTTTTTTACACAGGAATCTCATTATTTGAGGATCAAAAGTTTCTTTAAGAAGTTTGTATTGCAGCTTGCTAACAAGTGTTGAAGGTAAAATATGTAAGATAAATGAAGGTAGAATATATAAGATAAATGAAGCAATACTTCTTAATGGTATCAGTGAAAAAGGAAGAAATATGTTCACCTGTGCTCCATATCAAAGTAATAAATCACTTAGCTTTCACAGCAGAATCTTTCACCATTTTAAATGGTAACATATAAGAAATATTTCTTGCACAGATTTAAAGGACAGAATTCTTTGAGTTGCTTGCTTTCATACTGCCCAGCTCCCTGAAATGAAGCTAATTGAAACAGATTCTGCTGTTAGAGAGAATGGTTGAGTAAATACCACAATTCTTTAAAATAGTGTCTGCTTTAGAAACCATGTTTGACCTTGTTATGTATAGTGTGACAATTTCCTAGACAGTATTGGCCAAGGGAGCTTATTACCTGTGCAGCTTGTTGACTAAGGCCTCACATTTAAATTCATATCAAACACACAAACATTCTCATCTCTCAGAAAAACAGCATTAAAGGGTGGTTTAAAGTGCTCATTAATTGGTAATTGAACATCAATAAAGATGTTTTCAGGAGGGATTTTTTCCTCTATTTTCTCCTTTATCTGTCTAGGATCACATAAATTTTTTTGAGATATTTTACTTCTTTGAAGAATTTAAAAAACCAAAAAATGTCTCTTTTTTCAGAATACAATCTTTCCTTCTGTTGAGGAAGAATTATGCAAAAAGAAAAATCAAAAAGTGAAAAGTGAAAAGTGAAAAGCGAAAAGAAAAAGGAAAAAAAAGAAAAAAAAAAGGAAAAAAAAAAAGAAAAAAAAGGAAAAAAAAAGAAAAAAGAAGAAAAAAGTTGTTGCAGCTGAAGAAATCAGTGAATCTGTTGCCTTCTGTGTCCACAACCAAATTTCTGTTAGATGCAGCTATATGCAATAACTACTGCACAGACTTTTTCACTTCCATATTGTGTGATTTTATTTTTTTTATTTTTACAATGACAGCTTTGACAGTAACTTTTCTCTCATCCTTTGAGTGTGATTTTCTACTTTCATGAGAAGAACAGCATTGGAGGCTGAACATGAAATTGTCTCCTGCCATCTGTTGGAGGCAGACATTGTAATAAGGAGATCTGAGCAGGTAGAATCCAGGGAGGTTTCACTAAGTTTATACAAGTGGCCTTCCAGAAAAGTATTCCTAGATACTGTCCAATATTACCCAAGCATTTGTTTAACAACCCTTTATGCTTTATCCAGAACTTTGATTTTTCAAAAAAGAGAGGACAGACTTCTATGACTGGTGTACTCATTAGAGGGAAAATTCCAGAGTATTTGTAAAATTTCATAAAGTACTGTCCTTGATACAACTAAAACTGATGTATATGGCTTTTATTCTCACTGACTCAAAACCAAACAGATTTTGATGCTTCAGTAAGTAATGTCCTGTTTGCTCTGAAGCCACCTAAAAAAACAGTAGTTCAAAGGTAGATACATGTTTCTGATGGAAGGTTTGCGTATTTCTCTTTTTTCTAAATCTAAAATAAAGGACTCCTAATTTTTTAATTAAAATTGTATGGCTGGTCTGGGGCACTGTAAAACCGGACAATAACATCTTTGCTGTCAATTCCATAAAATGTTCTTCATATATTAGTTGTTTTAAAAGAATATGACCTTAAGACATATGAATATTCTTTTTTCTAGGAAGGAATGGTGCATTCACTTCCATATAGATTGTACAGACATTATCTCAAGAAAGTTGTTCTTTGCTAGAGCCAACAACAGGAGCATGACTTACTAAAGGAAAGCAGAAATATAAGTGACAGATTTGAGCATTTCTTTGGTATTCAGATAAATATTGGCTGTGTATCTGTGCTCCTGTGAAATCTGACAGAACATCCTTTTTTTATAACATTTTATCTTTGAACAACTACTCCAAACATGCTGAACATTCTAATATTAAAACAGCATTTATATTAGGTGTATGATTCTCTTATATCTATTGTGATATGTAAGACAGAGTTTCATTCTTTTTCGTCGTTTATATATTTTTTATTACATTTTTGGTTTCGGCTTTTTTTGACATTGAATTTTCCATATTTTTATGGAAAATTGCCACAAGAGAAGTAAAAGAATGATGCATGCTCATTCCAGAAAAGCATTTATATAATTTTTTTTGTGTTTTTTCTGTCTTTCTAAAGAAGAATAAATTAAGGAAATACTTTCAGAATAATAATTTTGGGGTTTCTAGTAGCATTTTGGACAATCTTTTCCACAGAAAATTTGGCTACTGCTGTTGCCATTGCCAGTTTTGCTGATGTTTTGCATTGAAGCTCTAAAACTGCAGAATGAAAAAGCCTGTAGAAGGTCACACAAGATTCAGCGAAATCCTGTTGTTTTGCTGTTGTACAATCTTTTGCTGTTAAACTCATTGTATTTGGTTGACATGGCAAGGGTTTGGTAGCACAGTATGCTGAAGGAGTAGCTCCTGTGAGAGGAATCCTGGGGCTGCCTCATATTGGACACAGCTGGCTCCAGCCAGCTCTGAAAGGCTCCAAAACTGGACCAAACTGAGCCCATGATCCAAGGAGATGACCACTCTGTGATAACATAATTAAAAAGGGTGGAAGAATGTTTTGTAGCAGTTGGGAGAGAGAGGAAAAAGAAGTAAACAGCCCTACAGACACCAAGGTTAATGAAGAAGGAGGGAGAGGAGGTGCTTCAGGTACCAGAGCAGAGATCCTCCTGCAGCCTGTGGAGAAGACCAGGCCCATGGAGGAATACAGCAGCAGGTCTTCTGTCAGGAGCTGTTGTCGTGTAGGGAACCCAAACCATTCCTGAAGAATGAATGTCCAGTACACCACGGACAGGACATTGCTGGAGCAGTTCATGGAGCTGGTGGGAAGGATCCACATTGAAATTATTGAAGGACTCTATCCCATTGTTGAGGAACCCACACTGGATTAGAAGAGTGTGATGAGGAAGGAGTGACAGAGTCAAAATGTTACGAACTGACTAGAACCCCATTACCTGTCTGCCTGCACCACTCAGAGGGAAAACTTAGAAGAGTTAGGAATGCAGTTGAGTCTGAGTTGAAAAACAGGCTTGGAGCAGATGTTTTTAATTTTGTTCTCATTTCTCACTATTCTACTCTATTTTTAATTTACAGTGAATTAAATACATTTCCCCAAGTCTCGTCTGTTTTGCCTGTGTCAGCAATTTGTGAGAGATCGCCCTGTCCTTATCTCAACCCATGACCCTTTTCACATTTATTTTCCCCTCCTGTCCTGCTGATAAAGGGGAGTGAGAGAATGGATGGTTTGGCAACTGGCAGTCAGCAAGATTAACCCACCACACTGATTCATATTCCTTCTTTAGTTATGGAAGGATGATTTTGATTAAACCAACTTTTTATGATTTTTGAGTAAGGCTGAAATAGTGTCTGTTTATGATCTATTTTGCTGTAATAAAGACAGACTCACAGGGGAAGGTAATGAATGTTAAAGACAGGTATGTGGAAATTGTTTCTGTATAAGGATACCTTCCCTTATACTGCTTATATTTGTCAGAATTTTTTTTTCTTTCAAAAATACTGGCTGATGAAAATTCTATTGAATTAATATACAAAAGCTGATATTAAACAGATTTAATGTTTAATTTTTTGTGTGTTATTAAGTTCTTAGTTTATGATAGCATCTAAAAACACTGATATTTGGAAAAAATCTGTTTCAACAATAACTTGGGAGACATTGAATGCAATTATGTAATTTCTCCTACTACCACGCAAATTAACTTCCAAAACAGAAGAATTCTCTACTCATATGAATTAGCAAAGATCTATTGCCGGTGGCAAGGTTCCAACGGCTTACAATTTGGTTTAGTTCTTGATTTTCCACATATTTTTGTGCATGCACCGATTATTTTTCCAAAATTTTAGGACAGATTTTGCAGTCACACTTGAGCAACACTGGAGAACTGACAGCAACGTGAGGCAAAGCGAATACCAGTCACATGTACACACTCATGGTTCAGGAAACATTTCCAGCCTCTGCAGGGCTGGGCCATCTTGCACAAGGTTAAATTTGTGGTGTAGTACTCAGTCTTCCATCCTAGCACTCAATATTAAACTTCCCAGGATTCAATGTAAAATATAAAAATACTGAAATGAGTCAGAGATGCCTGAGATTTGACAACCATGACCAAATCATCTTAACAAATCTTTTTAGGGCTCCCCATTCTCTATCACTACCATCAATGTCATACAGCATCCTCAAGGATGTACCTTCAGTTAAGGTCAATAATGGGAATATAATACTGAATTCTATTTGACTGCAACATTTGGGAGCAGGTCATGTGCTATGAGTTTCTCCATAATGCACATATCTGTCATTGGTAGATGGGAACATTTCTCATACAGGAAAGGAGAAAAATTGCCTGTTTCTCTCTCTCTCTTTCTTCACAGTAAGGCATTCCAGTTCTTGAGGTTTTTTAATTCTTAAAAAACAGCCCTGAAGTCCAGCTTGAGTATTCACAGTTTGAAACAGCACTTTGTTACATATATTGCAAAAAGCACCATGTAGTTTTCAATTTCTCTGAGGTGTTCTTGGCATTATATTTTTATTACAGATTATATAATATACATGTTTGATTCATAATATGAATACTGACAGAATCAAATGTTAAATAAAAAAACACGATCACCATAATTTTTTATTATTTTTTATTATTTTTTTTATTTTATGTTATTTTTTTTTAATGAATCTTCCAAAAGATTCAGTGGAATCTTTAGCACAGCTGTATTTGATTGAATTAGGTTGGTTTGAATTCAGGCACTGTTTTCATTTTAGAGGGGGTTATGTAATTCAGTGCTGTGTGTTGCCTCCTGTGGATTACCATCATCAGGGCCTATCCTGTCATGGGTAACATCAATGCATATGTCAATAGTCTTGTAGCTTGCTTCAAATTATTTGACTCTTCTTCCTCTTTACATATGCAAGAAAGCAGAGCTAATCACAGGGCATTGAGTTCTGGAACATTTAAGACTGAATAAATTAACTTGTTAAAGTGAATTGCAGTGACTGAAAGGATTCCCAAAATTAAACTTGTGGGGGTGCAATTACCATCACACCAATCCCAAAAGAAGTATCACATTATTTTTACCTTGTGTTTTCACCTGCTATCCAAAAACAGTTTGGTTTTTGTTCCACTGTTATCACAAATTTTCAAATAAATATCACCATAAAATGAAGATAATTATTCCTCAAGATTTTAGAGATTCAAAATAGATTTGCTAATATCTATAGTGCAGAAAATGTCAACAAGCCTTCAAATATTCAAGAAATTTAGTCAACTTATATTAGATAACAATGTTCTTGTAAACTGTAATAAAACTGTCAGACCTGAAGACTGACCCACCATGTCATCATATGAAATAGACCTGTTCATGGTGACAGTAGTTTGTGCAGATTGCTGATACTTTCAGAACATTTTATTCTTAATCTTTGAAAATAATTGGACATTATATGATGAAGAACAAGACAGTTTTGTATTTACAGAAACTCAGATAATTGTTGAAAGCTGATAGTAGAAAGAGAATCATTAACATTGACTTGGATTTTCTTCTCGGACACAGTGGCTCCAATTGCATAAGACTTTGTTAAATGATGTAAATGAGTGATATCAGGATTTATTTAATAAAATATGATTTATTTTTCAGAAGCATTTTCCTTTAAAGGAGAATATAGTTTGAAGTGTAACTAGATGAAATGGAGAAGACAAAATAGCAGACATTCCAAGAAAATAAAATGCTTTGGAGAACAAAAACAAAAATGACAAAAAACAACTTCTCATGCCATTACTGAAACTTATCACAGCTGAAACAATAAACCAGCCTTTCAGCTCCTAAGATGTGTATTCTTATATCCTGTAATGTCAAAGAAAATATTCAAGGCAATGACTTCTCTTGTTCATTAACTTAAGAAAATTAGGCCACTGTCTAATGCATTATCTTGTTTCAGAGACAGATTTCAGGACTAGGTGAATCTTTTTGAGGATTTTGGCTGGGTAATTTCACCCCTTGTTAGTCACAGTGGTTCCAGGTTAAATGCCTCAGCTTGAGCAGTGGCACACAGGTAGTTGCCATTCCCTGCATTTCCAGTTAAACTAAGGTATATTTGAAGAACTTTGGCTCCCCTTTGGAATACTTTATTTGTGTAGCACAGTGTATGAGCAAGTGCACATGACCTAAGAACACAGGACTGACACGTGCCTTCTGAAATACTCCCATAGTAACCTGCAGTCTCATCCTGCCAGACCTCATCTGTAAGCACTACTGTATTTCATGCAGCTGTGCTTTGTAACATTTCTGCTGTGTGGCTTTGTTTAGTGTTCTCTTTTACTAACCATCTCTCCAGGTCTTACCCTCTCTCTGGAAAAAAATATTGCAAGTGTTAATACAGTGTGTGTTTCAGTGCATGTGACCCAGGTCCCTGATCCTTGATTGAGACAGGAAACGAATGCATCTCACAAAAGGATGGAGCTCTGCAACTCTGCACGCTACAAACACCACCACTTTAAAAATGGTGATCCAGAGCTGCTGACAGGTTTTTGTTATCTAGAAGCAGGGAAGACTTAATTATCATCCAACTAATCCCATATGGAGACATAGTTTAATAGACGATAATTTTGTGCACTTCACAGTGGCTGCACAGCTTGCCTTAGTTTCTCACTGTCTCTACAAAGCACCTTGCACAAAGCTAACCTGTTATAATAAAAGCCGATGCCAGCAGAAAGAGAATGAAGAATGGGTTCAGGTGGAAAGGTCTAATCAGGAATGTACTGTCAAGTCCTTTCAGTTATATTCCTTCAAAGGAATTTAGGCATTTCAACTTAACTCTCTCTCCAGTATGCATTGCCCTTTTCAGAGCATCTGGAGAGGAGAATTGACAGTTATGTCATGCCACACACCGTGTATTTGGAGGACAATTTGCAGATGGTGCTATAAACTGCAAAGGAGCATCACAGGGACAGAACGTAGATACACACACGACACACCTGGTTCAACAAATGCACATTTGTGTTTATACAGTTATGTGCCTGTGTATATATGAGTTCTTTGTTTGCTACTAATCAATATAGCTGAGGAGATAAGATTTGGTTAATATAAACAAATACTTATTTTACCTGACAAAATGTGTGTATTTGAAGATTAATTTTGTTTCATGAAAGAATTAAAAAATTTAAATATTTTCAAACTTTAGTGATTTACTCTATGTGGTTTTGTTTTGTTCTTCTCAGGGGAAATGATATCACTGTTAAGGTATATTAAACTACTGAAAGTGAGACGAGCATAAGATTCTGCTAGCTCAAGTATTTAGTATCAAGAGCCATATAAAAATGAGAGTAGATGCATTTGAATAACTTAAAACTATTTGAATTTGAATGTCTTTTCCCAGTAATTCCCATATTCTATTCCTTTGTTTGCCCTTGTGTCACTGCCTGCTGCTTGTCCTCTCAGTAAATTTGAGTGCTAGCCTAAGAAGACATTGGAGCTGATTACAAAAGATGAAGAAAAGGGAATTTAAGTTTAAAAGCAATAAAATGGTATGAGAAAAAAGAAATTGAAATGAAAAAAAAAGATGCTTTTCAGTGTAGTGCTACTCAGAGAATAGTTCTAACAGAATTAAACAGCCACAGTACAACAGGGGCTTGGTTTATTGCAGGCTTTAAAAGATCCTTTAGGGTCTTGAGTATGCAGTAAATGGGGCCCATCTCTCTCTCAGGAAAATCAACAGGAGTTTTGATATTGATATTAGTGCAAGTGAGACTGATCCAAAGAGCACATGGAGGGGAAAGTTACACTATCTTTTTTAGCATTGGCTTTGAGTTAATAATTCTAATTAAAGTCACTATTCAGAAATTAGAGCATGCATGTAAATCAAGGGGTTCCTGGATTCTACCTGAAATATGGCAGCTATGGAGAGCAAATGAATTTTTCATATTTATCATATCCAAATGAAAGCTAATATCAGAAAACCTTATGTTATGTTACTGAGGCCTAGCAGACAAAATAAGTAATTTCTCAGTGGTAAAATGTATGTCCGTTAACTCACATATATGGGTCGGTGTATCAAAGAGATAAGTTCTTCACAGTTTTTGTATCTTTATTAAAACAACAAATCAGCAAAAATGAAGACCAGTTCTAAAAATGTGTTGGATAATGGTCCTACAATAAAGAATGTGTACAGCTCTCAAATTCCTACTCTTTGGAACCTTTTATTACAAGACATTTCTATTCAGACACAAAGCTTGAGCTTGTGACACTAGTGTTGTGATAAGGCTTTTAAAGGCAATGTCACAGCTGTTTTTTCCCTAATCTGAATGAGAAGGTTTCTTGCAACACTTTGCCCCTTAATGTTGTTTGTAATAGGACTGATATAAATATCATACGGTATAAATTCATTAAAGCACGTATGCTAATACATTTATTGGGTTTTTTTAGCAAAACAAACATTTAAAAAAATCTATTTCACATTGCAGGCCCTTAAGATAACCTCTTGAGATGAGCAGTTGCATCTCATTTTCATTTTTATCCTAGGGTCATTTTGCTGAATGAGAAACATCAATGTCTCAGCTACAAAGATTTAAGGGGTTATGTCTTTCTTTCCACAAGAGACCTGCAAAACTTTGAACTGCACAGTGACGGAAATTGAGATGATCTATAGAGTTCAGTTCTAAAGCTATATATCATGGTGGCAGAGACTTCTGGTCAATAAGCTCATGTGAACTTGTTTCCATTTCTAACCTGCATGTACTTATATCATGTGTTCCATACAAGTTGTACATTGTCCTGCTCCAGGGACTTCCAACATTACCTTAGTGACATAAGATTAAAAAATAAAAGGTCACATGCTGTAGAATTTTCACCACAGATGCTGGGTAAAATTCTCAATCAAGTAGCTGCATGGATCATTTCTCATGATATCAAGGAATGGGAAAGATTAATGAGAAATATGACATAGGGCTGCAGTCAGACCTATGGTATAATATAGCTGTTGTGATTTCTGTATGAGTTTTGAAATTTTGTAGATCCAAAATAAATGGTCCTAATTTAAGGAAATTACATATAAGAATCTTGACTTGAGCCTATCTATTTCATGGTAATAATATAATTAACATTTTTAAGTCTAATGACTGAGATCAATGATACGGTCCACAGAAATATTTCCAAAAAAACCCCACACTCAATAACTTGCCACCATTGCTTAAACAAGATTTTTTTGTCTTTTTCTACATTATATTGGAGGTCATGGTTCTGCATTGGAAAGGCGAGGATTCCAATAGTTGATTTTGATATCAAGTGCCAAAGGCAACATTTTATGAACTGAGCATGTTTAAAGATGTTAGAGTCCTGGAAACCTAGAATTTGGGGTTTTAGTGTATAGTAATACATATGAGTCAAGATGGAGGATTTTGGGTGTTGTCTTTGCCCTTCTTCACCTTCTTCTTCCTTCTTCTTCATGGGTTTAGGTGGTTTTCTGTAATTGGGTGAAAAATGTCTGCATTGCAGGCCTTGGGTGGTCATTATTGGGTCAAAAACATAAAAAATATAAGTGTATCCTTGGTATTGGGTAATTATTGCTTAGAAGACCTTGGTAAGAGTTAGAACTTCTCCATTTTACCTCGTTTTCCTAGCATATTAGTTGGAGCTCATGGTACGTGAGTCTATAAGTAAATTATTATATCTTGTCTGTAAATAGATAAGATATAATAAACATTCCACGTCCAAACACAGCATCTTTGTTTCCTGTGTATTATTCATCCTGACTTTGGCAAGAGAAGAAAATAAGCCTAAATTGTCACATAAAGGCACTGTTTTATTTGGATTGGGATTATAGTTTCCAAAATACATGAACACTCAGTGATTCCTTCTTACTCTCTGTATATGATGTCTAACATTGCATTCTGAACTCAAATAAAGAGGTATACATTTGGTATGGGTAAATATAAAAGCATCTTTTAGTCTATACTGGAAAGGGATGATGAGGGGACCTTCATGAGGATTCCTCATATGAAGTGCTCATTGATTGCTCCCTGATAGAAGATCACAAATTAAATTGTGGTCTAATAAAAATTAGACATATCGCTACCTAAATTTCTTGCTGAAATTCAATCAATGGCATTTTAAAAAATAATTAATTCCAAGAGTCACAAATCATTCTCCTTGAAATACCCACTACTATATAAAATTTGTGTCTGAATTATGATGTTCATAGACTTATTTATACATATAAGTAATAAAAATTTCACAGTTGTTTGGTTGGGTTTTGTTTGTTTGTTTGTTTGTTTTTTCAAATCTTTCATGTCACGGAAGTGAGAAAGTAAAAATCCATTCTGTTCTTTCACCACTTTTGCAAGTTTTTACAAACCTAAAATGTTGTAGTCGATGGGCGTTTTTTCTTCGGATGGGAATGCAGGCAGTAACACTGTCTGTGAAAGAACAGGTAACTCTGTAAATATGTATCTTCTCTCTCCATGATCTCACACACTGGGCACAACAGGGATTCTTGTTTCAAAACAGCAAGGACCAAATGGTGTTGTAAATGTTCTCATCTGATTCTACCGCTTTCATCCACTTAGTAGTGTACTCTTAGTGATCAGACTCAGCAGTTCAGCATCCAGCAGCCCCCCAGGGAAAAGTTATTCAGTTACCAGTGGCTGACTGGTAAATTATATGAAATCACCAGGGCCCTATTAATCTAAAGTGGCTTCAAAAGAAGAATGATGGAGTTGTAGACCTGGACTTTCCATTTTTCCCCCATGAAGACAGCCATCTAATAAAGGTAAATGATTCTTATGAAGTTCTAAAATAAAAGTAGTTGTCAAATACCCTTATAACATGTTGTTTATAAAACTGATTACAGATTTTGGTTATCATTCTGTTGTAGGATGGCCTGCTGTGGCAATTATCATTTAAAATATCTGAGGCACTGCCTGTTGGTCTCCTCATGCCAGAGGTATTTTTCATTTATCAAGGACATACTGAAGGCTCAATTCCCAGCGTGGAAAGAAAGGTCATTTATAGAGAATAGTACATTGTTGCTGCTACTAAATAGCAGGGCCATTAATACTTTCTCCTGTTTTTCAGATCTGACATTTTTCCTTGATGTATCACAAAGTATCATTAAACTGAAGTTACCAACAGAAGAAAAAAAAAGTGAGAAATGTAGAAAATCTTTTACACTATTTCCTCTTAATCTGGACACTATTATTTAGCTTGCTAATGACAAATTGTTTTTCTGGTGGAAAAGCCTCATAAAGAGTAGATAAAAAGGATCTAGTTTCATTAAGTTATTTTGTAAGAGCCTCAAATAATTAATTTTGAAATTATCTGCTGACAATGCCACTTGAATTGTGGAAAGGATGAGAAGTGCACCTTTAATATTTATTTCCTATTCAACCATACCTATCTATAATACTTAGGCAATATAACATTAAATGAGAAATGACTTCTAAAATTTGAGTATAATTCTGCCCTTTAGAGAATTATAAATTACTTTATAAAATGACAAACATTTGGAATTTGGCACAAAGTCCTTAAGAAATCTCTTTCTCCTTTAGTATGCTTTCTATGGCAGTATTGAAAATGTTACAGGTAAAGTCAATTAAAGCAGTAGCTCATGATATGTTGGTCTCAAATTTATACACACAAAGCTTGCTTCCTTTCTTTTCTTTCTTTCTTTCTTTCTCTTTCTTTCTTTCTTTCTTTCTTTCTTTCTTTCTTTCTTTCTTTCTTTCTTTCTTTCTTTCTTTCTTTCTTTCTTTCTTTCATTTCTTCTCTTTTTCCCCCCTTTCATTTTCTTATTTTTAAGTTATTTTCACAATACTACCATTTATTTCATAATATATAGAATATGAACTTCTGACTGGATATTTCATACAAGTTTTGCATTTAGGAGTTTCAGACAATTGTGCAATGAGGGTCTTATGCAGACTTGTAAATCACATTGAAGATGATTTCTAAATGGAATGAGCCCAAATTTTGAAACTGATGAAAATCTTCAAAAAGCCTATGACTGGGATTGTAGATCCCTTGGCATTGAAATCAGCAGAGCAGAGAATGCTGATTTCGTTGTAGACTAGATAGTGATTAAGAGTTAAAACAGGAAATCAAAGAGGAGTCTTAGACTTTTAGGATTCTTGTATGGCATGAATTAGGTGGCTCACATTCGATTTAACTCTCATACTCTGTCCTGGGGTCACCCTTCCTGATGCATGGTGTAAAGCTGTAGTATGTTATGTAAGAGGTGTGCACACAGAGGCCTCTGTTAAGGGCAAAAGCCAATGACTGCTGTAGCAGGAGGAGGCACAGATCTGCCTCTGAAATGCAGCCTGTCGCTGTGATGTCGGAGACAGGGACGCGACATCCCACAATGAGCTGGATTTTAAAGAAAATTGTTTACTGTTAAACATAAATAGAATTAGAACTGAGATTTTCTTCATCTCCCTGTTGAACCCAGCAGCAACAACAACTGTTTATTATCCAGCAGCTCCTTTTACAAGGCTTTCAAATTGTGGCGCTTTCGGACATGACTGGTCAAGGGTCTCCACTCTCCCCAGCCCACTGGCCAATGGTGCATCCATGCTTCAAAGGGGTTGGCTGAGGTCCTCTGCTGCATTTGAATCCGACTTATTGTTGTCATGTCTGGGGACTTGTTTACTTTGAGCTAGGCTGGTCGAGCTGCTGTCTGTTAACCAAATTATCTGTGCAGCTAGAAACCAGCTATATCTCTCACAGCAGCCAAAGGAGACATTTTTCCCTTAACCCAGTGGTTAGTAAATTCACACAGCCATGTCAGGGGATCTGATCTCTATATCTCACATTCTGTGAAAATTTCCTATTTATCAGAGGTGAGCTGGTGTTTTCAGCTCCTTTGCACATCCCTTGGCACAGGACTTTACAAGCCCAGAATATGAATGAAAAATAAATACAGTCTTCTGACTTGATAGTTTGCATTTAGAGCAGTCAGTAGCTGAGAAACAATCAAGGTTCTAGGCTTTACCTTTAATTTTCTTTAAAATCCAATTAGTGTTTACTGTTAAACATAAATAGAATTAGAACTGAGATTTTCTTCATCTCCCTGTTGAACCCAGCACTGGGTTTACCCCTGCTTGATTCCTTTTGATTTTTTGACTGCTCTGAAACTGTTCAACTCCTTGAATTTCTCATGCTTAGTTCATTAATTTTTGGGTGTGTATTCTTATCTGTGTGACCTCTGGGACTTCAAACATGATGCTACTATTTGTATTTCCACATAGTGTGGGATTTGCACTGAGAATGAGGACCTCTTATACAAGGCTCAATATAGCCACATGCTACAGTGTGTTATCCACAGAAATTAGAAAATTAATTAATGTATTATTTCTATTTGCTACTTCACAGCATATGCAACTATAATCTAGCTATTTGAAATATGTTAAGTGTTGTTTTAGACTGAATTCATTATTAGAAAGTAAGCACTTGCACTGGCAAAAAAACAGATAAGAGACTGATAGCAGGGTTTGGCCTACATTACAGAGTAACAATAATTTGCATGTCAGTAATTGGAAATACATACTCATGCACACCGTTTACCTTACCAGATATGGCACCAATGAATATGTAAACATTAACTTCCATATATACCCATTCCACATCTGTAAAATTGAAATAATACACATTCTTCTCATAAGACAGCAATGAAATAAAATTCCTAATAAACAAAGAAAATTTATCTTGATATGTGGCAAAAATTGTCCACCATATATTAAGAATTGTCTCTTCAAACTTGTTTTTGAATATAGATACCTAAATCTAGTTGAGACAGGAGAGGCAGTGAACAACAAATAGATAACAAGTACATACTTACTGATTTAATGGACATTGTTGATTACACACACTGACAGCAGCAGCAAATTTAATCATTAAGTTATTATTGTATCATAATTCATAACACAATAGGGAAAAATCATCTTTCTAATTTATTTTTCTTTTAAAGAATTTTTAATTTAAAAATTCTGTCTTTAAATAATCAAACTCAAGAAGGAAGGAAGAAAACAACAGGACAGATAAATATTTTCCCCAAACCTGTTAAATTTTAGCTATAATTTTCTTTCATTCTGTCAAAGCCTATCTTCTGTCTATCACTCTAAAAAACTGACTTGAATGTCCAACTGCTTTTGCATGAAGTCTCACTATAATGACAAGTATTTAATGATAACACAGCTCAACTCTACAACATTAATAAATAGCTAAATTGTAAAGGAATTATTCCAGTCTAATTAAAGCATATACAGTTGTTTCAGTCTGTAGCTCTTTTTTGACTCATGAGATTCCACTGGGATTAATTCGTAAAGAGAGGCTTTTCTGTAAAGAGAGGGTACACCTCTTCACAAAAAATAAGAGGATAAGAGGTGAATTTTTGCATGCAGTGGGAGACAAAGAATAGGTAAGATAATTATGTCTATTCATATATTGCATTCAAAAATTCCATTTAAAACAAATACAATAAACCCCCCACCTCTCTCAAAACACAATTTTCCATGCTTTTTATTGGATTTAGAGCACTCTAGGTTAAAACTATTACAGTATTATTTAAGATTAGAATAAAAACTGTGGGCTTAATTTATGCTGAAGTAGGTTTATGCAGGTCCCTTGTGACATATAAAGTTCATTGTTGTTAAATTCCACAACTGAATATCCTGCAATACATATGACTAATCTTGTGTAGGTATGTCAGAGAAGTACTTTTAAACCTTATTGTTATCATCACTACAGAATATTCACCAAGAGACCTCTGGCTTAGGAAGACTGTTAATGGAGTAAGAATGCTCATAACAATGTTACAGTCGTCATCACTCCAAGATGTCACCTAGAGAATTTTCTTTTTCTCTGTTGAATATAGATAGGAACCTGGGGAGATGGGACTTTGAGGGAAAGTAATGCTCTATGGGTATTGCTCCATCTTTTGTTTCGCAACTGAGCATTGCTTTGTCATTGTTCTTTATTCGTCCTCAAATGCAAATAACTCCTTACTCATAACCTACCAAAGCCGTTCAGTAAAAAAGGGAGAAATTCCAAAAGATAGCCTGCATATCCTCTCAGTCCTCACTGTTCTTTTCCCATGCCTCACATCTGTCCCAGCTAACTCATTCATTCTGTGCTACCGAAGATGGAAGGATAAGAGTAAAATAATGTCAAAGGCTTGGTCTGGGCCTCAGTCTGGCTGTGGTGGCCCCTGACTCACCAAATGCCACTGCTATTTCTCCACAAAGACAAGTCTATACTGTCTCCTTCTGAAGAAAGAGGGTTTATCTAGAGAAAAAAAAGGAAGAGAGCATCCAAAATACTACAGATGAAAAGAGCAGAGCCTGGTCTGAAAGCTTGAGAGTGGCTGTACCTAAACTGCATAAAAATAACAAGAAGTTAATAATTTCTGGACATAGAGTATGTATTGGATATAACGTAACAGTGCACACAGATAGGACAACCTAATTCTAATTGGGTTTATACACCAGCTAAGAACACACTGATCTAGGACTGAGGAAAAATTTCTTTGTGAGAAGGAAAGGAACAAACAACTTAGTTCAGAACATTCAACATTTTTTTTCACATTTTGCATGTTTTTATTCTTTCTTACTTCCTCTATCCTCAATGAGAAAATGTGTTGAACAGTTGTCCACAACTCAAAGGTGGAAACATAATAAAGACATAGAATAGAAATGTAAAACTTTCATTCTCTTCTCTGTTGTGGGATCAAAGGCCAATATTTCTGCTTTTTAGTACATTCAAACTACCGGTATACGGTTTATTTCTTGAGATATAATTCAAAAGAGCTTATGATTTTGGGGCTTGCCGTGTAAATTACCAGGCAATGCTTTTCCTTTGTCTGCTTTGAAATTTGTATTCTGACAAATATTCAAGTAAATTAAATCCCTTCGTAGATATATTATGAATATTTACAAGGCTTCCTTAACTGTACAAATATTTTCTAATCACTCTTTCTCTACAAAAGAGCTCCATAATAATCTATCTGTGAACTCTACTTTCCAAATTTAACTTTTCTTGCACGCCAAACTACCATCATTGTAGTTATCAAATTGCATATGTGCTGTCATGTCCTCAGATACAATGGTGCCCGTTGTTTATATTATTAATGTACTTGTTACTTCTTACCATGTGTAATTATTTTTTGAAAACCTATGAAACTGAGGCATCTATCTATTCCTTCATAAACAGATCTTTGTCTCTTGGCAGTTGATATAAAAATCATACCACAACGAGGTAAGTGAGGTGCTCTGAGTTCAGGAAACAGCCTAAAGCCTTTTACTAGAAATGGCAAAAAAGTAGAATTTACTGTGTTACAATTCTGGGCACAGATGAAACTGTGATTCGGTTTTGGGTTCTGTTGTTTTTGGTTTTATTTTTTCCTCATCTATTTTTATAACAAATATGTGCAAAGTCACATCTTACACACTTGCAAAAAATGCTCCATTATTATTAAAAAAAAAAAAAAAGCTTTCATCAACATGATGGTCTGTATTCGACTATATCTTAATGATGAGTTTCTTGGAACAGAACAACACATACTACCAAGCTGTTTTTCACATGGACTTGGTTTGGTAAATTAACTTGTGGTCTGTTAGCCACACTCCACATCAGTGAAAGAACTACATTCCACAAAATTAATTTCATCCAGGTTTGCTAAAGAGCATTAGCATCTTTTTTTTTCCTAAAAGTACTAAGTGCATTGTGTACTCATACATATATATATATGGTAAAAGCTTTTTTTCTTACCATTTTCTTGCACCTTGAATATCATGAATCTAAAAGTGTGATTTACTTTGTAGCTCAATCTCTGCTTTTATGTGAATGTACAATATTTATTTTTAATGCTAATGCATCCTCTCTGGAAACATTACTAGTCTGTAATGACATCTTTCTTTTGGTTTAAGGCTGGGCATGCTTGCATGAGCTCAGAGGAAAAGGTTTTATTTTTTTTTTTATTGTTGCTGTTTTCTATTAAAAGAAGACAAAATCCACAAAATGCTTTATAAAACTTTTAGATGGTGCATGCATAAATAGATCTGTAAAAGGTGTGACTTTTCTCATTGCGACCAAAAATGATTACAGGAATATGAGATCTAACTCAACAAAATCACATATACTGAGAAAGAAAAGCTGTATGTTTATTCTGTACACTTCTGACTGATCTTTGGACATTTGGCTTTTGTTTTTAAACAACAAGCAGTGCTAAACTGAAATTTCAAAAATGTGCTAAATAATTGCTTGTAGTCAGAGGTGAAGGATATGCAAGTAGTAATGGGCTTCAAATTATTTTCTTTTCCTTCCTTCCTTCCTTCCTTCCTTCCTTCCTTCCTTCCTTCCTTCCTTCCTTCCTTCCTTCCTTCCTTCCTTCCTTCCTTCCTTCCTTCCTTCCTTTCCCTGTAGAGATTTGAAGCTCATGGTAGTTTATATTCATTTGGAAGGGAAATTACATTGAATAATGGTAAATGATGATACTTGTGTAGACCATACAAAGACTACAATGAATTTAATAGATACTATTTAATTTATATAATATACCATATTAGAATAACAGAACTTAGACTGGATAGTTGACACATCTGAAAATAGATTAGAGTTTACATTTCATGTGGCATCATGCAAATAACAGAAAACTGAACGAATTGGTCACTTACCTTAAATATCTTTCTCCACTTGCAAACTTTGTATATTTTTCTTGCTTCTGCCCTCTATCCATTCTTGTTGATTACAATAACAGGAATCTTGGCCAACAATAAACACACAACAATAAACACACCTACAAATTTTGCTTTCAAACTTTTGATGTTTTTCAGATCTTTCATTTGGCTTAAAATCTAGCTCAGAATAATTGACTTTCCTGGGTTCTCCAAAATACTGCTCATTGGACTACATGAGGCAATTTGTCGTAATGTGGGTTAGATATACAAAATAAATAAAGTGTTAAAATTATGTGGGACAAGACTTACTGATAGGGAACTTCTTTCTTCAAAGGCACCTGGTCTAAAGAATTTAGGGTATACTGAAATAACAGGGATGTTTTGACATCTCTACCATAGAAGGAAATTGCTACCCAGGATATAAACAGTTTTTTCTTCAAAATTTACATGTAAAGAGTGAGAATTTGTGTTTAGAATTCGTAGAAATACATATATATATGAAACATACTAGTTAGTTGTGAAAATTACTTGCCTGTTGTTTGTTATGTGTATTTTATTAGTGGCTTTCTGAAAATTAATTGAGTAAGAAAGTATAAGAAACAGGTAAGAGTAGTTAAAGAAAGATAATAGGTATATGCTAACAAACATCTAGATGCAGCCTTAATAAAATTGTGAGACTTATGATTTAGAAACCAAAGCATAAACAAATGTGCAACGAAAAACATCATTATGTTGTCTCTGGTTCCATTGTTAAAAGCCATAATTTTGGGTCTTTGAGTCTAGTTTTTATTAGTTACTTTTGTATATCTTTAACAAATATATCCAGCGCAAAAACCTTGCCTATACATAATGGGAATAGCTTTTTTCTTTCATGTCTTACACATCTTTCACCCTGATGAAGAAAACAACTGTACTCATTACGAATATTCCTTACTCCTGAAAAACACAGTGTTTGAAATTTACAACAGAGTTTACTCCTCTTGTTCTACAGGAATACATAAAAAAATAATTGTGTGACTTGCTGTATGTATCAGCCCAAATCAGCATAATGCGATGACTCCTCACAATGCACTTCTTGCTTTACAAACTCTGTAAAGTCATAGGTAAATTTTCACATGATGAATAATGATGCTGAGGACATTCTAAAGAAAGATAATTGAAATTGTCAGGAGAGTTATCACATGGAAAAAAACAACCAGCCAACCAACCAACCAACCCACCAAGAAACCCTGAAAACAACAAAAACAAAAACACTTTAAAATCATATGCCATTGATTTTTCTTTGTATCAAACTACCAGGCTTAATACGATGATATATATATATGCAAGCAAGAGCAGAGATATTACATGTAGAAGGTACTTTGTCTTCTGTCTTCTAGAAATCAGAAAATAAGGGTTTTTTCTGCTCCCTTTTTATCAAAGTATTTAACACTGTTTAATTTTAGAGTTCTGTAGGATTAGTAACTTCAAAGAAATTGATGTATATTTTTCTAGCTAAGTGTGTGCTTGGATCTTTGGTTTGATTAGAGATAAAATTTTCAGCAATTTACAAGATTAAAATTTTAAAAAATGAGGTATTAACACATAATATTTATGAGAAAAGTAAATGAAAACAAGAAATACCTTTATAATTGTTTGTGTGTACTTTCTTTGCCAAGCAATCTTTCTGTCTGTTTTGTATTAAATGTCTCTTACTTAGGTGATAAAACATAGTGTGTACTGAGTACAATCTTCTGAATATAAGCAGTGAGAAGGAAAATTAGAGTAGGATGAAAGGATGATAAAATTTCTGTAGTGAAAGTGAATAAAGACAAGCTATAGCAAAAGAGCACTAATAACCAGCAGTGGGAAATGAGGCATTCTATATTAATAAAGTAATTTTCTTTTTACTCTGAAATACTTTTTTCTCAGCATTAGTAACAATAATGATTCTCTTCACTGCGTGCAAATGAACACAGAACTTTTACAAGGATAGTCACGAGGTTTTGTGAAGATGTCTTGCTGCTTCACTGCTCCACTACTGAACTCTGTGGACATTTTTAAGTTGCCACTGAGGGGATATATAGGATAACATTAAGGATGTATGCTCAAGTAGAGAAAATAAATCCTTATGTCATTTACATATTTTTGTGGAGTCAAAATAAAATAAAAAGGAAAAAAAATTAAAATACATATTTCTTGAATTTTTTACTTTTTCCTCTCTGCTTTTTGGTGAATAGACTGTATTATTCATATTTTTATTCTGGAAGTGCTTGCTTTTAAACCAATTACAACAAAGGGAGTTTCATGAGACTGCAGCTATGTCAGAATAAATAGATGATTTAAAGAGTTAGCATTTGGTTTTGGAACAGTTGTAGATCACAAAGGATGTTACATTGTTCTCATAAATTTGTATTTCCTAACTGTCAGAGGGACTAGCTACATGATTTTGCTTTTCAAGATTGGGATTATTAAAATAAATTGGTTTCAAAAGACTACATAGGTCGTTAAATGGCATCTTCCTAACCAGGTAGATGTGAAAAATTCATATCCTGAGAAAAAAATCCCAAACAACCAGTCATGAGATCCTCAGCTTTAGTCCCATCCATAAGGCCTCTCACATTCCCTCTGAGGCATGTAAATAACACAGAGACTTTTTTTTCTTTTTTTCTCCCCTCTTAGATTCTGTACCTGGTTATACTGCTTGGGTGCTACACACTGTGCTGAACAGCTGGGCAGTTCAGATGACTCCCAGCTAAGCCTCGAGATCTTAGTATTCACAAGCCCAATTGAAAGTGAATAAAGATCTCTTAAATTTAACCAGTGATGAAGAAGTGCTAAATAGTTAATTATCAAGGGAATTAATATTTTTATGCCCCAAACTAACAGTGTCATTTTAGAATGCTTCTCAGGCTGAATATGTGCAAGTGATGTGGCATAAAACCTCCTCCCCTTCTAATGTTATACCCAGGTAACAACTCTTTTAAGCACCATGCTCAGAATGACAGGAACAAGTATTTTTGCCCCAGAGTTTTCACTTAATTTGTTATGTTGTTCTCTATGTACATTTTCATAAAATAGACAGCCATCTTAAGGTACTCATACAAATTCAATACCAAGCTAGAGCTACACTAAGCAAAACCAGATGCCATGCTCACTGTTAAGATGGAACTTTTAACAGGGATTTCTTATGGGAGTGTGTTTTGTGATTGCATTCCCAGTCCTTCATTATACTGAGATTAATGAATTTGCAGTACTGTAAATTGTGACAGAACAGCTTTCCTAGAATAGAAGTAATAAAGCACATCCCTGGCTTCCATTCCAGGTACTTTTTCATCATTAGGTAGCAGAGTGGATGCACTTCCTCAGAATCACGAGAGATGCTCAGTTCTATCTAAAGTCACAAAACTGGAGAGCCTCAGAAAATGCTAATGCACTTCAGAGATTATTCTTTTTGGCTATGGTCCCTGAACATGGTGACAGCTATAGTGCTGATGCTTCCCATTCTCAAAAGTCTGTCAAACTCAATTAAAAACTGCATTCTGGTAATCCTTGTCCTTTTCAGTGGCAGCTTGCTATGGAGATATTTATCTTACTTTCTACCTGCTCCAAATAATCCTTCTGTGTTTACATTCTGTTCCTCTTCCCATATGTAGAGATGGGTGTACATGAACACATTTCCTAGAACAAAGTAGACTACCTGCTTGCTCTGCCATGTGTGCCAGTATTTCACTATGCTTACTTTTTAATGTAAAGTTAAAAAATGAAACTTGTGATCATGTATTTTCCCTTGCTGTCCTCCTTCAAAAGATTACCTGTTTTTAAAATGCTTTCTGGCAATGCATTCATCTGTATGAGGCTTTTAAAATAAGACATCTAACTTACGAGTCTATGTTATGATGTTATTTTCCAACTGTTATGATGTTCTTTTCAGTTTTCCAGTTTCAGAAATTGGCTCCTCTACAGGGTAGTTTGGAACACCACAGACAAACTCCTTCTCTGTCTGTACTGCCTTCTGGAGGAGACTGCAGAAGCAGAGTAGGTATCTTGGTCAATCATACGGAGCCCCAGATTACTAACCTTTTTCAATTTGATCGTTGTCTTAATTTTGCTGGAATCAGTAGAATTTGGCAATTTCAAACTACATGGAAGAATTAAAACATCATTAAGGAAATCTATTGAATTCCTTATATTTCAGTGGAATGTAAATTCCTTGGTGAAAACCATAACTTTATGTTTATTTTAATAAGAGTGAAAAACATAAGATCCTGAGAAAAGATTGTGACACCATTCTTTACTGTGACCATGAAGACTGCTTCTGGAGTTCTTTGGCTTCTAGTACAAATCTATAGTGTAGAATTACTTTAAGATTAATAAATATTGCTTATATAGAGTCACCAAAGGGGCAAATACAAATACCTCTAATTTGGCTTTTTTTTTTTTTTATTATTGCTTTTGTGGAAGTTCTTGGAAAGAAAATACATTGAGAGGTAGAAAATACTAAGAAATTATTTTTCACTCAAGAGGTTACTCTGCCTTGAATAATTCAAAGTTGTGAAAGTAGGTGGTAGAAATAAAATGTATGCATACACACATGAATTTCAAGTCTTTACTTGCAGAATGAGCTGCAATGAGGCAGCTGAAGGAGTATTTGAATGAGTAATGGTAGTTAGAATTGTCTGAATTTTGCTATTAATTTAACACTAATGTTTATGTTGTGAAATGTTTCTACAGAGACATTTAATAGATCTAGTCTTTTGCCTTGAAATTCAGCACTTCAGTATAAAACTCTTAATATACCAAGTTATGGTATTGCATAATTGTAGATAAGATAATCAAGTTCAGTTTCAGAAAAAATGAGAATTCAGAGTGGAAAATGTAGGAATGTGGAACTAGATTCACTCTGTTAATGTGGCTTGCCTACAATTCTGTTTTTTGGATAACACAGAATGTTAACAGTGGTAACTCATAAGTATATGCATATTCCACACTTAGCTTATGCCTGTTATCAACCTTCATTTTTAAGCACTCTGTAAGAATTTTTCTGGAAATGTTAGAAAATGCAATTGAAATAGCTAATGGCACAGTTAGAATGTAGATTTGTTATAAACTGTTTATCACTTAGTAGCTGGTGAAGATAGCTTTTTTATTAGTCTGTTATAAAAACTTAAGAATACAGACAAGATCTTATCAGGAAGGGGAAAAAAAGTGTTAAAATTCATCCAGCAGAGCTCTTCTATCTATACCAGTTTTAATCACACATATAAAGTTGGCAGGTAAAATCTGGAGTTTTATTCCAGACAAACTTTGGGATACCATAATTTACTTGATAAAGATTACAGCTAAGATGGGAAAGAAATTATTTGGAAAATAGAAAGAGTAACTGGCACACAATTTGTAAAACAGTATAGTGTTCTGGTTGAATGTTATGCCCCAGTCCACTTGGCTGGTTTACAGGAAGGTGGGTTAATTTATTCTGGGCTGTGCACAGAAGAAACCACAAAATTCTCAGGAGGTTCAAAAACACACTTTTACTTGAAAACTTTAGAACATTATGGTAGAATAAGACACTTGGCAAATTTTAAAACAACACCTAGACAAAATAAGGCATTTCACAAACTTTAACATAGCAAAATTATACTTTGCCAACTTTAACTTTTCCAAAGAACAAGGCACTTTCTTAGATGCTGATTGGAATTTTTTAGCCTTGTTTACAATGCATTTTGAGAGGAAGTTAGGAGAAGAAACAGAGAGGAAAAGGAGACAGAAAAGTAGTCACCACCCAAGATCTAGCAGTAAGATTTAACTGTTGCAATTTTAATGTGTTTGTCAAAGTGATGGTTGCAGTCCCGATCCACTGAGGTGGAAATAGCCCACAAAACACAGAGTTCAATGATTTAACATACACTCCTGCTATGTGGGAACACCCAGGTGCCTTCCCTGGGATAGGGAGTTTTACAGTTACAGTACTCTGGATCATGGGGGGGCACTTTGGGGGTCTTTGATGGTTTATCACACCTTGGAAGACATGACAGCTGTCTCTTAGGTTAGCACAGTTGAGACAATTACGCCCCATCAAAAGGGTTGAACGTCTTCTGGTGAATGTGCCAATATCTCCCTCAGAGAGGAGGTTTCACACCTGAGCCAGTTGTGCAAGGGCAGAAATTGGCATGACAAAAAGCATTATCCCAGATTGAAGGAGCTGTCTCTTATCGGCCTCTTCCAAAACCCAGCTTTTAGCCTCTGGTTGTGGGTGTGCACTCCGTCTACACCTGGGCTGTGAACTTGAACTCCATCAGCCAAGCACCCACTGCTTTGCCAAATGGCTGACTCTTTGAGACCTTGACCATCAATATTTTAGTCTCTCACAGTGATAAGAGAAACAAACAGATGAAGTGTCAACTGGCTGAGGAAAGTTTGGTGTGTACAATGAGGAAAAAATTTAAATTTTGATGTATATATACTTCAAAAATAATTCAGGGTTTTAATTCTATGCGTATAATATTATTTTCTAGATATACCATGATTTGAAATCAAATGATTCTACATTTCTGAGGAAACTTAGAATCAGTAAAAACTAACCAGTCACCAAAGAAGTCAAACCAATTCTGGTCAGTTGAGTAAAATGTTGCTGGGACTTCTGGCTTAAAGAAAAAGAAAAGAAAAAAACCCAATATTTTAAATTTGAACCTCTTTTTATTGATATAGTGTCTGCTCTTTTTGCTCCTTTTGGGAATGACTGTTCATAAGAACCTCAAGTTTACTGATAAGTACAAATAGAAA
This sequence comes from Phylloscopus whistleri, assembly GCA_017589585.1. Classification (NCBI taxonomy): domain Eukaryota; kingdom Metazoa; phylum Chordata; class Aves; order Passeriformes; family Phylloscopidae; genus Phylloscopus; species Phylloscopus whistleri. Next base: position 1,649,079 of record JADMLD010000722.1, read on the forward strand.
TAACTTCTGCTGCATGTGCAAAGCAGCAGAAACTATTTCTATTTGTATTCATCAGTAAACTTTAAACTACATCCAAGATTTATCTGTTAATGTTCTTGTGTTACAGCACAAGAGAAAGAAAGTATAAAGCTGGAAACATGAATTTCCATATGTTTTGAGTTGTTGGAAGAGATGGCTGTTAAAATTAAATGATGCTAAATTTACATAACTATTAGGCTATTGACATAAGAAAAAACTTGTTGAGAAAAAAAAAACGGATGCAAATTTCTAAGAGGCTTTCTGGATTAAATGAAATTCATAGGATGTCTTTGTTATAGATCAGAGACAGTTATCTGGCTCTCTTTAGAGATCAGGATCTGACTCCCATCATCCCAGAGACAGTATTTAAGTTACATCTGAGAACTGCTCCCATAAGAAGCCTTTTGAGACACTGTTAAGCAGATATAGAAGTCTAAGGTGAATGAGAGGAATTCCAACAAATTTAGCACTAACATCAAACGTCTATCATGGTGCAGCCTATTTCATATATATATGATTTGATTTGATTACATGCCAAGATGTGTGAAAGAATTGCTTTCTGTGGGGGAAGGTAGGAATTCTGTTTAAATTTAAGGTTGAAAATTGTTAAATTTTTAAGGTTGAAAAATAGTTGAAAAATAGTTTAAATCTTTAAGGATTTTTATTTTCTGTGTTGTCAAGAAATTTATGTTGTTATAAACTATGGCCAGAAAAACTTGGTCATTAAAAATTGTCACCACTAACCATTCCCATAGGCATGGAATTCTCAGTATTGTTCCCTGTGCACAGATTGGGTATTGGTGGAAATAGTATGAAAAAATCATGTTTGAATGTCTAATTTGTAGGCAACTCTTATTTTGCAAAATGCTATTGCACTATCGCAGCTTCACGTTGGTATATGACGAAATATGAGACTAAATTTACTTTTTTTTACAAGGGCAAACTCAAACAATGATAATCTATTTGGTCTGGCTGAGTAGGAGTTCATTATCCCACAGCAGCCCTCACAGTGCTGTGCTTTACCCAGGTAGCTGGAAAGGAGTTGATAACCCTCCAGTGTTTTGGCAACTGCTGCTGGGCAGGGCTGGCACAGCCCCATCTCCCCTTCCCCTCCTTTCACATCAGGGGGCCGGCAGTGGGCAATATCCTGGGACACAACCAGGCCAGCTGAGACAAATTAACCTAAGGGTTATTCCATACCATGATGTCAGCTCAGGTATAAAAGCTAAGGGAGGGAGGATGGATAGGGGATGATTACTATTTTATAATGTTTGCCCTCTAGAACACCTGCTCCATGTGCTGAAGCCCTGCTTCCCAGGAAGTGGATAAACTTCACTCACTGATGGGAAGTATTATGCATTTGCAAGCTTTAGTGGATTTTTTGCTTTTTTGTTTGGTTGTTGGGTTTTGGGGTTTTTTTTGTGTGTGTTTTTGTTTGTTTGTTTGTTTGTTGTTTTTGTTTGTTTGTTTGTTTTTTGCTTATCTCAACCTACAAGTTGTTTTCTATCTTATTTTCTCTCCTCTGTCCTTCTGGAAGGGGAGGGATAGAGTGTCTTGGTGGGTACCTGCAGCCAGCCAGGGTCAACCCACTACAGAGAGGAAATATAAAACCTTGAAAAAACATCATCAGTAATCAAGGTTTAGAGACATTATGGGTGGAAGATTAAAAAAGCAGATGAACCACTTTTACAATTTTATTTATTTATTTATTTTTGGTAAGGGATGTTACAGTAAAGAAAGAATTCAAGTTAAGCAGGAAATGGCAATCTGAACATAGGAGTAAAGGAGAAAATAATACAAGGTTATTATTCTTTGCTTATTTTCAGCAGAAAAGGTCAATATAACTTCACAACTAGAAAGGTATTTTCAGTTTATACTAATAAATTTTAAAACTATGGGTGTGAATTCATAAACTCTTTTATAAGAAGCTTAACTTTCCCAGTCACAAGTCTTCAAAAGAGACTGACTATAAAGATGTAAATTGATATAAAGTGAGATAGCACCATCATAAACATTGGAGAAAATAGTTGCAGATTACACGTCACGTAACTAGACCTGAGTTTCAGGTTAAATTAAGTATTATCAAGTATTCTGTTGTGGATTAGTATCTAGACTTCAGGAAAATACTTGCCAGATGTCCTTGAGAAAATCTTTGTTCAATTATACTTACAGGTTGGCTTTTTAAAAAGATCAGCATTGAAAGTGGGTCTCAGGAAGTCCTCTAGCTCTTCTACTGTGTTATTTCTCACACGATTTTTATGACAGCGCTTACAGCAAATACGTCACATGAGAAACCTTTATGAAAGGTTCTGGCACAGAGTACATTTCGAGACAAAAGTGTTTAGGGCCTCTGAGAAAAATCTTACTGCTTGGAAATAAACCCTTTGGCACAAGAATAGAGCTCTTGCCCAGACTAACAGCACTCTGGGGGTCTCTTCTAGTCCTTTACATTGTATACTTAAAATCTCCCTGGAGAAATTACACAAATTAAATTCTGTGGGGCAATACCTTTAATTTTTCAAAAAGTAGCAATAAAAGCCTCTCTGGACCTTTTGACTTTAGGGCGAAAATTCTGAAGTAAGCTTTGTTACCAAGTAAACCGAAGACTCAATATTGATACTTCTACTTACAGGTCAGCATAAAGTTCATGCTGATTTTGGCACTGCTGTATATGGTGCCTTGCTGCCACATTACATTTTGAATTTGTCATTATTTGTATTTGTCATTATATTTTATTAACGAAAGAGAATTCAAAAGATTGGAATTAAGTAAAGCAAGACATTATATTAAATCTTCTAGTTTAGGAATGTAGATCACTTTGTTTTATTTCTTCTACTTTTCTGGAAAGCAGCTCTGAAGAGAAAAACCTGGGGGTCCTGGTGGATAACAAATTGTCGATGAGCCAGCAGTGTGTCCTGGTGTCCAAGAAAGCCATTGGGATGCATTAGGAAGAGCACAGCCAGCAGGTCAAGGGATGAGATCCTGCCTTTCTGCTCAGCATTAGTGAAGCTGCACCTGAAGTGCTGTGTCCAGTTCTGGGCTCCTCAGGACAAGAGGGACATGGAGATCCAGGAGCAGGTCCAAGGAAAGCTAAAGACTAGGAGAGTGGATCATCTCTCTTATGAGAAAAGGCTGAGAGAGTAGGGACTGCTCAGCCTTGAGAAGGCCCTGCTTAGCCAGATGACTGACAGGGGAGTTCACCACTGTCAGTATTTGAAAGGAGGGTCTCAAGAGCATGGGGCCAAGCTCTACTTATTTTTGTCAAACACAGGAGACCATGGACAACTGAAATACAGGAAGTTCCAACTGAGCATGAGGAAGAACTTTAATATGTGGTTGACTGAGCACCAGAACAGATTGCCCAGAGAAGTTGTGGGGTCTTCCTGGACACAAACCTGAGTAACAAGCTCTAGGATGACTCTGCTTAAGCAGGGAGGTTGGACTGTATGACTTTCAGTGGTCCCTTCCAACCTTACCAATCCTGAGATTTTCATGTTCTTAAACATGATGCATAGATAACCCATGGAGAATCATAGAACAAAAAAAGTCATGTTATATTTTGTCAGTTCTCTTACTTTTAACGGAATTGGTAATAGTTTCTCATAGCTCTGTGATTTTTATGAAGCATTTCTGAGATAGAGAACTTAAAGACATATTTGAAATAACTTTTCTCTAATTTGTTAAAAATTGCAGGTATTTCAATAAAAATTCTTTGGGTTGTTTCGGACAAGCATTAGGTCACAGGTAGAATTCTAAGCTGCAGCAGTTTGTTGCGTTCCCCTGCTCTTCTCCAGCCCAGCTAGCAGCTGCAGGGGCTGAGGGCAACATACCTCTAGGTCTGGGGAGATAAGGGAGGTACAAGAGCCTTACCGGAGCTTTTGGGGAGAAGTCCCCTGGTTGTACAACAGCTAATGGCAGCATACAGGCAGGCAAGACACGACACAGCTTCTGAGGGTGTTGATTAGATGGGGTTTATTTGGGGGTCCCACACCAGGGGGAGTGGCATGGCTCCCAAAGGAGAGAGCAAGAGGCAAGCGCCTTGCCAGGAAGAGAAAGAGGGAGGGAGAGGTAGGGAGGGGGAGAGAGAGTTTTTTGCCTCGGGAGGGGGAGAGAGAGTTTTCTGCCTCATGTATCAACTTAAGAGAGTTCCAGCGAGGGGGTAAATCCAAGGCTTGGACCAATGGGATACTGAAGGTAGGAGAGGTTGGGTAAACCAATAAGGCAATCAAGGATGAGGTGATAGACAACTGAATGACAACTTAGGGGGCAGTTACAACTTAGTAATGAACTATACATTTTGGGGGTGAACAGAAAAATCATTTAAGAAAAATTAATCACCACAGCAGTTCACAGAAATAAAAGAAATATCAGAAAGAGGAGACCACTAGTTTCTGTGTTCCTGTTCCTGTTTTTTTGGGTTTTTTTGATTTGGTTTGGTTGTTTGTGCTTTTTTTTTTTGTTTTTTTTTTTGGTCAGTTGGTTGGTTTGTTTTTGATTTGTTGTTGTTGTTGTTGTTGTTTTTTTCTTTATTTTTTTACTGTGAATTAAAGAGCCTTTGGGGCTTTGAATGTTTGAAGGGTTCTTGGATCTGGAACTTCATGCACTTTCACCTATTTGTTTCTTAATAAGCTACCACTTAAAATTCTTTGCAATAGAGTTGAAGAAGTAAATCTGTTAGTATCTAAATAAATATAGACAGGAATATAATTTTCAATAAATAGTTACAGAAAGAAGCAAAGTATTTACTTTAGCAATGGAAAAAGAAATGTGATTATAAAAAAAAGTTTTCTTCTTTTGAAACTTCTTAGGTTTGGTTGGGAGATTTCTTTGCATGATTTTGTTGTTTCATACACTCTTCTTGTTTGTTTGTTTTGTTTGATTTCTTTCACGTTTGCAGGTAATTTAGAAGAATCCTTATTCTGTCTTTATTTTTTTTAATCTTCTTCATTCAGCACCCAATCTATAAACAAGAGAGAAAATAGAATTGAGGAAAAGCACAGTCACTGCTGATGCATGGTCTTGTCTCCCATGTCTTTCCTGATTTACTACTGCCTTCAATGAAAGGTGTGAACACACACTAAGTCCAAAGAGAGTTTCAATAGGAAAGCAATTATCCATCTACTTTAAAAAATGAACCAAGTCCAGCTATCCTACTGGCTTCATAATATTGTATTATGTTTTATGAGGCAGAAAGTGGTGCTATTGGCAAGATTTACATAAAGCTAAATTATTAGAAAAAACAGATAAATAATATATTTTTTCTTTTAAGATAATTGGCTAAGGAAGAGAAACATGATTTGATTTTAGGCTAAATTTAGTGCAGGATTTGGTATATAATTTTCCTTGATTTAATTCTTCTTTTAGAGTCTGCAAAATGTAAATGTGAATTCAATAGAATCTAAATCTAAAACTGTCTCTGAATATGAAAGTTCCAGTGGATTCTGTGAAAAAGTTATGCAAGGAAAGATTTTTTTTACCAGTTGAATGTGTCTGATTCTGAAAACTATGCATCCTTTTCTCTTTAAGACCCCAGTATTAAGCGCTTTGCAATATGTGCTAAAGGTTTCTCCTTACTAATCAATGTTTTTTTTATTTCTTACTTTCAATTAACTTGGCATAATGTCTGTTCTAAAAGCTTTTGAAACTTCTTTATCCTTTCATCCTTTTATATTGATGCTGTAGCATCAATATAATATTCCTCATTAAAAGCTAATGATGTTTTACAGCTTCTTTCCTCTCCTCTGTTTTGTCATGGAAACCCCTTCTATTTTGGTATGCCTCAGGTTTATATCATATATTATCATCTTCATTGTTATTAGTAAACCAAACCTCCTGACAGCAGGGGTTAAATGACTCTGCTGATAACTGTGTTGAATGCATAGTGAAGCTGAGAATTGGCATCAGAAAGTTGTTCTAAAATAACACCAGTGTATTCTCTGTTAAAATATTTTAATAGAAGAAATGAAATTATTTCATAAGGAAATCAGCAATGCAGTATGTATATGTGCCTCAGCTGATCCTATTTTAGATCACTGGCTTTTCAAATGTGAAACATAAATAGCTTTTGTGTTGTCTGTAGTTTTACATCAAACTTTACTGATCTGACAGGGAGGAAGTGAGTAGGAAAATAGTGTGCATTTTCATTTAAGGAAAGCGGTCCAAACATCTTAAAGTGTGTTCATACATGCAGTATCATTATAACCTACACTATTGCTTCATTTTGCATGAGTCGATTAGTCAGTCTAAATAAAATCTGCTTAGCATTCATGTTGTACTTGTTTTATTTTATATTCATAAGACACGAATATGAATGAATCATTTAAATTCAGGTCTAATCCATTCTTTAGATATGTAATGTATTGTCTCATTTCATTTTTTATTACCCTGGATTTTCATTTGATCTGTTTAAGCATTTTAAGGTAAGTATCTATTTTCATAAATGAAAAAAAACCCCACATTTCAACTCCATTTTATCATATCTTGCTTTCTGCTGTGAGTTAATTTTTAACATTAATGGTACATTCTTTTCTTGTTTATTATGTTTCCCTTGTGTATCATCTTGGGATAATCTTTTCTCCAGCTTACTGAAAAAGTTGTTAGGGAATTTCTATGTAGTTTCATGTAAATGACATATATAAAGTCTGCACAACTGATGTCAGCTAAATATCTCTATTTAGGCTGAGGAAATAAGTAGTTATATAAGGGGAAAACATTACAATTTGACCACACCACATTTCAGTTTAATTCAAAGTCAACACCTGAAACAGAGTTGAATTCTCTGTTCACAATTCAGAATTGCACATAGCAAAAAAACACAGAAAATCTTGCCTATAAAAATAGAGGATAATAGAAAAATTTTGATATCTCATAAGTATGGTCACACTTTATTATTTACTGGTTTTTAAACTGTTTCAGGCTGTCAGTTTTCTAAATTATTTGTATATGAATATAGATGCAACTGAACTTAAGTGTCAGCTGAACTGGGATTACAGTGTCATAATTCAAATTACTGCAAGTACAGATCATTTGAATTTTCCATGAGAAAGTGTTTCAGATGATAAAAATTAAAGACTAAATTGTGTTGAAAAAAAAGGGTGAAAAATATTGCTCTAGATAAGAGATTTTTTTAAAATCTTTTTAAATATTTAATCTGTCACATATGATACAGGACTATATGTCGAATATCCTATCTAATAAAGAATGTGCTTCTTAAAAAGTACTGCTAAACTTAATCACATTTTAGAAAATGTTTCTGTTACTACTGTATTTTAGAAGATAACAAAAAAAATTACTTTCCTCTAATACCCCTGATGACCAGTGCTATAAATTAGTTATAATCACCAAATATATGGATCTTATCTAGTAGTCCATCTGAGGGACACTACAGTGCTGCCTAAAGTGTATGGGTTTTGTGTCAAATATATGATCCACTAAACTGGAGTAGTTTTGCTTGTAAAGAAACACTGTTCAAAAAATTTTTGATTTTTTAGAGCACTTTCTGCCTTTATTTTTTTGTAATAATTTAGGCTTCTTCCTGTGCATCCCTGGGTATATTCTCCATGCTTTGTCAGTAGGTTGTGATCCTTCATGGAAATTCCTGCCCCAATCAGGCATAGTGTGGGTGGATGAAGGGAGGGATTCCAGGAACTTTCTTGCCTCACACCTCTCCCACTCAGATACCTCACCTCAAAGTACAGCCAAGCACACCCTAAATACACTTATATCCTCCCAATCTGACCCTGTGGTTGCATTCAATCCCTGCCTATCTCTGGCCCTAGAAGCTACTCTTCCATCAAGCATCTTCACCTTTCCTGTGTTTATGAAACTCAATGGCATGCCTGTACCAGGGATGAGAGAACACAGATGGGAACATCCTATGGCAGGATTACACATGGGCTTTGAAGGAGCTGGAAATTCAGGACATTAGGTTTTGAAGGCGTCTGTGCCTTGTCTGGAAGGAGGAACTGTGATCCCTTGTTATGAGGGTCAGTGGTGGATGCACAACACACTGATCGTGTAGGTATTTTGATCCTACCCATAATTGCCTACCTGTATTTACAAATATACAGATATAAATGCATTATATACAAATTTAATGTTCCTTCTTTGCTGTTTCTACTTTGGTTCACTCTGCTTTTTGCTTGACAATCCCTGTAGCACATTCTGCTTTCAGTCTTACTTGAACTACTTTTCATTTGTGAGCATACTTTATGCTCCCAAATCCTTTCTTCTTTAGACTCCATGCCTTAAACCATCCTTCCTGTTTTCAGATTTAAAGCCTGCACCAGCTTTCACTTGAAACGTTGTGCGGATATTTGTCTCCTCTTACATTACAAGTGAATTTTGTTGTAGAGTTGCTGAGTTAATATATGTAAAGCACTTTTTTGCTCTGCTCAAGTTGCTTGAATCCTAAATGGATACGGCATGCTGGTTTCAAAGATAACGTGCGTAGGAAACCTGGTATTAACCTCCAGCCATCTTGCATTCTGCAACTTAAAAGACACAGACACTAAGGCACTATGCATAATGAATGTGAAGGAGTGATCTACATGGCTGATAGCTTTAGAGGGGTTATACCTGAAACATGTGTGATGAAATATTATAAAATTTCTCCCAATTCACCTTCTTTTAAAAGAAGTAGACTTGTTCCCTGTATAGTAATTATTTTTTTTGTGCTTCTCTTGATATTTTCTTTTAAATACTTGTGTCTTTTCACTCTGTCAGTGATTTTGTGTTTTGCAAAGAAGTATGCACATAGCTTGATGCTGCATATACTGAACTGAAACTCTGGTTTGGGAATTGAAGTGAGTTGTGAGATATGCATAAACCTTCTGGGGCACTGCAATACTTAAGGTATGGGTAATATTTATTTAAAATTTGAGTGAAGTGCTTCACCTCCTAGCTGAACCTTCGGGATAAAATTAAGTATTTAAGCTTACTATATTGTTTATGAGAAGAAGCACTTCAGAATGGGAACAGGTTTTCCTGTTGCTATTTTTTAAAAGCACTCAGGGGAAGAAGTCTAGTTTAGATGAATTTTAGGTACAAATCTATAAAGGGTCTGTTCAGCTCATTATACATATTCGATGAAAATCTATAATATCATACTCCAGTGGTCTGGCTAAGTATTAGTAAGAAAGGGTCATTATGTATTTTATTAGCAGAACTGTTTTGCAAGAAGAATTAAGGAAGTCTCACATCAAAATACCTAATAATCCAGTGTTTGAACACTTCTTAAGGCTGTCAGCCACTAAACCCACGTCTCTGCATCATTCTCATGACATGCTTTCTCCTTCATGACATACTTCCTCCCACATAACAGTGGAATCGAGGGCACCTTCAGCAGGGTTGCAGACAATATCAAGCTATGGGGAACATTCAATGGGCTAGAGGGGAGGGATGGTATCCAGAGGGACTGTGATAGGCTTGGAATTGGTGCCTGTGCAAAGCTCGTGAAGTTCAACAAGGCCAAGTGCAAGGTCCTGCACGTAGGCCAGAGCAGTCCCAAGCACAAATACAGGCTGGGCGGAGAATGCATCAAGGGCAGCCCTGAGGAAAAGGATTTAGGGGTGTTGATTGACAAGCAGCTTAACATGACCCAGAAATGTGTACTTGCAGCCCAGAAAGCCAACTGTGTTCTGGGCTGCACCAAAAGAAATGTGGCCAGCAGGCTGAGGGAGGTGATTCTTCCCCTCTATTCCACTCATGTAAGACCCTGTCTGGAGTACTGCATCCAGGTCTGGAGCCCTGATGTAAGAAGGACATGGACCTGTTGGAGTGAGCCCAAAGGAGGGCCGGAAAGACGCTCAGAGGGCTGGAGTACCACTCCTGTGAGGAGAGAGAGGCTGGGGTTGTTCAGCCTGAAAAAATGAGGACCTCCAAGAAGGTCGTACAGCAGCCTTCCAGGAAGCCTACAGGAAAATTAAAGAGGTACTGTTTTACAAGGGTATATAGTCTCAAGATAAGGGAAATGACTTTAAACTTGAAGAGAGTAGGTTTAGATGAGATATTAAGAAGGAACTACTGTAAGAATGGTGAGGTATTGGAACAGGTTGCCAAGAGAATCACAGAACTGTTATAGATGGAAGGGATGGTAGAAATCATCTAGTCCAACTCCCCTGCCAAGGAAGGGGATAGGTGGGTTTTTATTGGTTGACACACAAGTGTGTCCAGGTAGATTTTGAATGTCTCCAGAGAGGGAGACAACATGACCTCCATGGGCAGCCTTCTCCACTGCTCTGCCTCAATGTAAGGAAGTTCTTCCTCATGTTGAAGTGGAGCTTCCTGTATTTTAGTTTCTGCCCATTACTCCTTGTCCTGTCACTGGGCACTCCTGAAAGAGTCTGGCACCATCTTGGCACCCAACTTTGAGATATTTATAGTTGTGGATGTCCTTCCCAGGAAGTGTTCAAAGCTAGGTTGAATGGGGCTTTGAGCCACCTGTTCTAGTGAAAGATGTCCCTTGCTGTGTCAGGGGGTTTGTAACTAAATGGTATTTAAGCTCCCTTCCTATCAAAAGTATTCAGTGATTCTGATTCTCTTCTGCTCCACAACTATACATCTATACATCTGCTCTAACAATTTAATAGTACAATTCTCTGGTAACAATTGCTCTTCTACTTCCTTGGGCCTGTGGAGGCTGTCTTCACAGCTGTTAAGATTTCATAAATTTCAAGGTAACTTCTGGGTAGTTTTGGTCTTAAAAAAATCTCATTTGTAACAGGAGGTCTGTGGGTTGGAGACATGCTCAACACAGACCTCTTCTGGGTCCTGGGCAACAGCCAGTAACCCCTTTATTGTTCCAAGCTTCCTTTTATAGCAAGTTTGGATTTCCCAGGCTTGGGAAGCCTACTGGTTGTGAATCTCTGCACTGCTTAGATCTCTGGCCAGCGGTGTGTCTGCATCCAGGGCTTAGGTGGGGAACCTGAGGTCTTTGTTCCCCTACGGACTTCTAGAAGAAGCCAGGTTAGCTGAATTAGGTCTGTTATGATCAGACTCATTATATCCAGCTGTAAACCAGCTGTATATTTCTACACTCACTGGCTAAGTAAAGGCATAGAACTAAGCAACAATTATTTGGGTGAAAAGGCAATAATCAGACTAATGATCATATATGTGATAGTTAAAGTTGTGGGATTCCTTTTAAAAATATTTGTAAGGACCTATCACTTCCCAGACAGGAGAAGACAAGGAAAGAGAAACATACTATGTGTTTTCTTATGCATATTACCATTTCTTGACTTTGCTGATGCTAAAAGATAGGGGCAAGCTGGTTACGAAATAGATTATCTCCTTCATCTTTTGTCCACAGAAAATTATTTCCAGTAAAGGAATAGCCCTTTGTATTTGTAGATTTTGACATTTCTGTCATTCCTATTTGCAATATGTTGAAACTTAGCCAAATATACATTTTGCATTATTGCAAGTTTTTAACATGTGACACAAAACATTTTTTGAGGGAAATGTGCTTCGTTATTACATCCTGAAGGGCTGTCCTGTTTGTGTTCTCAGAAAAAGATTTAGCTCTTCTTCAAAAAATGCCAAGAAAATTAGGCAATTTAAACAAACACATTTTAATGTGCATAGTTTCTGATTTCCTAGCAGTAGCTTCTTTCTGGAATGTTCATAATTTTCATTTAATATTTGTGTCTGAATAGTGACAAAATAATTTCCCTTCCTTTCCCTTTTCCTTGTCTCCTGCTGTTTCTTCTCTCTTTGAACCTAATGAAACACAATTTTCTTGTTTCAGTAGAATCAAAACCTTTTTTTTCTCTACACTTGAAAAAAATATTGAATGCAATATACAAAATAATGAAATATACAAAACACTTACAGTGCTGGAAGGAAATTTACTTAGTTCTCCATATATACCTATATTTCTGTGAATGGTTGCTCTATCCATTTCAGAAATAATAAAGATTAATTTTAGTCCTGAGAGGACAGACAAAAAGTCAGAGATGTCACACCAGAAAGGATGTAATGGAAATCATCTTTGTCTGATCTTTGGTGGCAGGAAAAATTTGTAAGGTTACAGCATCCTTAATCCCAATGTCCAGAAACAAGACCTGCTTCCTAAGCAGAGATGTGGAAACCTCAGTCATCTATTTGCCAGTGGGTTGGAGAACATTCTATTTTTTTCAAAAGGAAAAAATAAATATTAAAAATATAAACAGTTAATACAAATGTATGAAAACTTTTGTTTGTTTTTTTTTGACTATTGCCTTGTTCTTTGTTCTATGCCAGCTCTCATGCTTTCCACTCAAGCATGTATTTTAAGATAAAGAACAATTTGTCCATGAATGGCACCATCTTTGGAATAAATTGAACTAACAGGTAGAATTTCAGGAATGCTGTTAAATGTAAAAGCTGTAGCAAGCCTGCAAGTTTCTTCCCTGGAACAGGATAAAAATTGTAAGCATTCACATCATTCTGGAGAATCACTGGCAGAATATCACCGCAGCCCAAGAATGTTGCATAACCTTCTTCAGAATAAACTTTTTTTTTCCAAAACTTTTTGGCTGACTTGTGATGATTTCTGTTCTAAAGATATGCAAATCTCTTACATAGTCATGAAACAGAGGAAGGATCCTTCCATCCATTAGATTTCAGACTGCAGTTGATGTCTGCTTCATCTCCATCTTTATGCAAAGAAGGTTCTCTCCTCTTGTTTATCCATGAAGCAAATTTTACATTTCATAAAGGGACAGCACAAAGGCTACCCACAAGAAAGAGGCCTGTTAAGTGCAGAAGTCAGGGATTTTTTTTTTCTTTTCTAGAAGCTTTAAATCTGGTTGACTTTTTAAAAGTAAATGTGTAGAGACTAGTGCAGTGAAAACAAGATAACTTTTAATATTGGAACAAAAGAGTGAGGGAAAACATTATCAGTCAAAGAGCTTTTCACATGCTGAGGAATTAAAAACACATTTTATATCTTTAAAAATGAGTCAAGCTATTCTGTCAAGTTGCAAAAAAGAATAAGATGACTCAGATAAAAATGAATTTTAAAGTGAGCCAGATGCTGCAATGTAGATGATTCAGAATATAGTACTTCCTCAGACATGTCTTCCAGTAGCAAAATGTTATTAAATATTTTAGTACATATGGTTAAGTTTATTAAGAATGGCTTTGAATCCCTGTAAACCATGTCTTAGAAAAGAAATACAAAGGCTATCAAAGTATTCTCACATATTAATAACAATAAACATTCTAAATAGAAATATTAATACAATATAATTTTATGCAACTAGATTTAATTTTAATGTTAAAAATGACCTTTGAATCAAATCTGTAAATCAGAGAAGTTTTCAGAAAACTAAAAACTATTGGCCTTAATAAAACAGGAATAGTATTCCTCTTCAGTTGGGTACTTTCCTAATGAATTGCGTCTCATATACATTCCTGTTGTTCATGCTCAAAAACACATTTAAAATACCCTAATAAAGGAAATTAATATATTTTATAAAGCACACTATGATTCTATCTTTAAGATATAGATACTTTATCAGCATTGGTCATACACATTTCTTTGGCTGTATGGTCTTTATTTCTGCTGCCTAATGATACCAACAGCTTTAAACAAGTAAAAGACTCTTGCTGTGTGCACCATCAGCATTTTGGATTAGATTCTTGAAAGATGAGGCATTTTTTCTTCATGATAATATGATTTCTGTAAGGATTAGCAAAAATTATGTCATTTACATTATATTTCAAATATTCAAACTTTCTTCTTTTCTTAGAAGTCTTTGAAAAGAGAAAGTAGAAAACTACATGTTACTTTCTTTTACTTGTCTGTCAAGCAGAACACCAAGTGCTCTGGTGTGAAAACTTAAATTCAAATTCTCTTATCTATTTTTCAATTGACAGCCCTCAGCATTTTCTAAATGTTACATATTTATTAAATAAGCAATAATAACCCATATGTATTTAATTGTTTCGTGTCATTTTTTAGGTAAAAACTTGCCGTACAAAAAAACTGCATGTAGGATTTTCTGGTCCCTGTTGTAACGCAAAATCTCTTTTTGAGCAGAATATATGAAGAGATCTTATTTTTTACACTACATTATACAACAGCCTCAGTTTCAAGGGAACATTCTGCTCTTCTGATAATAATTTCTCAAACAGCTCAGCATGTTTACATGCTTAAAGGGAAACTACTTAAATATGCTATCTTTAGAAACACTGTATTTTGTTACTGGGAGACTGAAAAAATTGAATTCTGAATAAATAAAACAAAAAACAATAGATGCAAGTAATATAACATAGTGCAAGCTTCAATGTGACAAATGTCTGGACATCAATTTTGATGATCGTATTTATTCAGAGAATGGAAATCTACTGCATATTGCCTCATTTTTCCGGAAATCTTAGTCTTGTATTTATCTGTAAGTTACCCCTTTGTATTTATCAAATCCCATCTGTGTACACAGCAAACATTTATCTTATTGAAAGGCAGGGTTATGCTTCCATGCTGTTTGTTCTTTGAGGCATCAGGACTTGCAAAGAGCAAAACATAACTGGGATGACTGTTTCCACACTGATGTTCTTCTACATGGCCTCTGTTTCTCAATTCTCAGATTTTATTTCAGTTCAAGTATTTGTTGCATTCCTACAGATATATTATTTTGGAAGTTTGACTACATGATGACAACTGGAACAGCATCAGCAGGAGAGATCTGAGCAAATGATGTGTTTGAGTTGGAATGGATTTAATGCACTGGAATGTTTGGTGCTGAGAATCTCATGTCCATGTAATTTCTGAGAGTATACTTCAGGCTGACTTCAGTACAGACTCATGGACTGACTGATTTACAATCCTGGATTTACTGCATTTTCCAATTTAATTTCATTTGTAAGAAATTAGCTGATATAGTCTAAGAACGGTCCAAAATGTGAACTGAACAGTGTATAAGTGTAATTAACTTCAAGATTCACTTTTGGAGAACAATTTTGATTTGAATCAGGAAATATTAGTAATGCAGATGCAAAGAATCCTGAATTCTGGACATGATGAAGTCTTAAGTCGTAGGACATCAGTTAAAAATCACTGTCTTGAATCACAGAATAAAGAGTATTTAAAATCTTACTACAACTTTTAGGTGGACTATTGTTCATTCTGAGATAGGGCTTTGTGGGACATAGTTTGTCAACAAGATAAATAACAAAACAGATATACTGGAAATAGCAATTTTATCATGTTTGTTTATGACTTGCATAGGGAAAGTTATGAATGCCTAGGAACATTATGTTCCTTGAAAGCTTATGTCTTTGTGATGGTTTGTTGTGTGGGATTTTGTTGGTTGGTTAGTTGGTTGTTTTTTGTTTATTTCTTTTTTTTTTGTTTTGAATGTATTAAAAGAAATTTCCAAATTCTACTTAACACACCAAACTTTCAATTTTTAAATCTGAGACCAAATAAAGGTAGAAAACTGGCAGCATTATTAGAATTCTCTTGTGGGCAGCACCACGTTCTGTTCATCAATCTGCTGTACCCATTTTCTTAGCCCTCACTGGGAAATTAAATAATCCTGACTGACAACTGACACATTAATTGCCTTTGAGGGAGCACACCTTGAAAAAGCAGTAATTTAAAGTCTTCTGCTTTGGTGGAAGAACCAATTTGCAGCATCATCAGTCAGGGTTTTGACATGTAACTTTGCACTTGCCATTTTGTTAATAAAGAATCACACTTGAATCCTGAGAGAGTGTTTCCCTTAAGAGAAACTTAGATGTCTTTGTGAAATTAAGATGACTTTGATAGGGACATGTAATGAATGTTTAAATGAGTTATTAACCTTTCATGACTTCAGCGAGTGTTACTGCAAGACGATTCATCATTTTATTGTCATAAACTGCAAAAAGGTGAATATCACAGTAAGATCAATTTCTTTAAAAGTTTATTTCTAGCTAGTTTCGTGAATAACAAAACCAAGTTCTTATGCTTTTAATGTTTAGGAAACTGCATGAAAGAAAGAATATATTGACAACGACTTTTACTTTATATAAGTAAATAAAAAGGAAATAAAAAAAAATCACCCAGCGATTAATATTTTCAAATATCTAATTCAAATCAAAATTTTCTGTGCATGTTTATGAAGTCAAGAACAGTTACATCATGTTCCTTCCTGTCAAAGATTGTCTCTGTATGTAAATAAATTTATTTAAAAACCTTAATTTTTTTCTTATCCTATGCAAAATATCAATGAAATGTAAAATGTTAAGGATTTTAAAATTGTCAAATTCAAGCATGTGTTCACATTCTGAGTGCAGAACATTTTCAATGCTGTAAGGTTCTATTTTTCCTAGATGAGTTGGGTGCTTTCCAAATTCACTTTTGAGGAATGAATCAACTTGTTTGATCAGTTTTCTTTTGTTTTCATAAGTCTTGGTACAAGGCAGTTTTGATAAATTTTCTTTTATACTCTTTTTAAAATGGTTTGATTACTTTATGACTTGGAAAATGGAAAAGAATCATGTAAATTCTTTTCCGGAAGTAAAGTCCTCCATGAAGAAAAAATCTAAACTTATCAATAAACTTGTACCGCTTTTAAGTGTATTTAAAATAAGAGTTAATTGTAAGCAAACAATTGCTTTTCAGTAGTTTATAAAGCACGTCATGTCTTTAGGTCCTCTGTTGACATATCTGCTTTTCTATGAAATCAGACATGTTCTTTGTAAAGGCAAAATTGTATCTCACAACAGTGAGAATGCCTTTTTCTGGGGCAAGCTACACACATTCTTTAATTGTCATTATATTGGTGGAAAAGTGTCTTAAGTCAATAGCTTCTTTTACTGACTAAAACCAACTAATATAAAAATATCCTTTAAATTATAATAACAAGATATAGAATTTTTTATTCCCTCATTTTCAAAACAATATTTAAAAAGAAGTTGAGAAATTGTTAATACTTTGAGGATATAAAATGAGGATATTGCATTGAGGAATACACTGTAAGTATAAAGAGAAAAACAAATTATTGGGAAAAGCAAGTGACATGCAAAACATAATACTAAGAATGAAGACTTTAAGCAATAACACGAAGAAGCTTTTAAGACTGGAAATGCACTGTTTTGGGTAGGTGACACTTGCTCCCCAAGAGCTGTAAATTGTTGTACGCAGTATGAAACTGGAATCAAACAAAGATACAAGATTGTTTTCCACAACAGGAGCTATATGTCCTTTTGACACAATTTTGTGACAATTACCAAAAAAAATTGTGCCCTTTCTTGTAATGTGTTTGCTCTCATTATTTGTCTTTTTTGTCATCATGTCAGCAATTTCAAATTTGAAAGTTAAATCATGGCAAATTGTCACGGTGGTGGTTCATGCAGTGTTAGAAGTACATTTATGTGATTGTTTTAGTAAATGGCTCATTGAAAAAATATTTTCTGCTCAGTTGAAAGCTCTGCTGCAGGGATTAAAGCATATGAATCTGAAATACAAATTCTAGTCATTCATGTGTAAAAATTGACCTTTCCCTGACATAGTCTTAATAAAAATATTCACTAAGTTGAATATGAACTGGAATTTTGTGTTGATTTCATTTTACCTTTGGCAATAAAAAAATGCAAATTTATGCCTTTTAAATATTTAAAATTTAGCTAAACCAGAAAATCTACGTAATTTTATGCTTATATGTTACAGAAATTATTTTCTTTAAAAATTGACATATAAATTTCTTATGCACGAAGTTTTCGTATGTTATGTTCTGTTTATTCTAAAGCAAAACATTAAAAAAAAGAAAAAAATCTGTCTGAATTTTAATAGGATTAATTTTTTTTTTTTTACAAAGTAATTGTGAATGCATAAAAAGTTACCCTAGAAATATTGAAGATATTTTAGTTCAGAATTTGAAATATCTGGGATCGTCACCGGAGATACAAAACTTCCGGGGAATTGTTTTATCTCTACTTTGTGCACCTGCAACAAAAAGTAAATAATTTTTTTTGCAATAGATATGCACATTTGTATATTCAAGATAGTTTTGATATTAGTATCATCTAGCTGCACCCAGAACTCAAAGGCTATGGCAAATCATCATATGCAAAAAGCCTGTCACAACATTGTCACAAGTAATCCAATTTTCTTCTCTTTTTTCCCTAGCTGTTCCAAACTGTAATTAACTTTCATATGAAATGGAGATTCAGTCTTTTAAGATATCTTCATAGTTGATAATGTGCAAAAAGGTTAAGCCACTGCATTAGTACAGAAGAAATAATGGGTTACAAAATATAGTGAACTCTGAACCATTAATCTCGTTTTGGCAATTGACACAGCATCATCTCCTACCCATGGCTGTGACTAAAAAAAGGGCAATACTGTTTTTTGGTTGTTGTTTTTTTTTTTTTTTTTTTTTTTTTTTTGGTTTTTTTTTTTTGTGGTGGTTTTTTTTTTTTGGGTTTTTTTTGGTTTTTTGGGGGTTTGTTTTTTTTTTTGTAAAGCCAGTATCTGGTTACCCCAGGGGTATCTAGTTATCTAGGGGTAACCAGATACTGGCTTTACGAAAAAAAACCAACCTGAAACTGGGTAAGAACTAGCATCTTTAATGTAGAGTTTTGGAGTGAAGCTCTTAAAAATCATAATTATTTGTGATTTTTGCCTTGATAATTGGCCAAGACACTAGTAAAACACTGCTTTCTTACCCAGTCTACAAGGAGTTGTCAGAGCTGGGACACACTGACTACTGCCTCAGCCTGAGCTGAGGGGTTTTTATGTGAGAACTGCCGCATGCAAGAAGCTTGGGAAAGGAGGGAGCAGTGTGCACGTGTATTTAGGTATGCACAAGAGTTGCAGTTCCAGAGCCATCACTTTCTCACAAGCACATTCTTGATTACACGGGAGGATACTACTTCCATAAAGAAGTTCCTTTACTCGCTGTGTAGGAGAAATGTGCTAGAAGCTTGAATTTAGTTTCTACAGGGAACAGGAATCTTCTGGTTCTTAGCACTTGAACACTTGCTTTTGCAGCTTCAATAATGTATTTTCAAGATAGCTTTTTTGGATGTACTTTCACATAGGTAAGTAACAACAGTCTTAGGACCTCAACTCATTGGGTTGAAAAAATGGATCTACTTATTTATTTTGGTGGAGGGAATAGGCAAAGAGCATAGCCTGACTTCTTTGCATCCTTGGACGTCTGGTTCACTAGACAGATGAGAAGAAATTCTCATTTATAGTTTGCTGTCTTCCTGCTGGAGGATGGAGGACTGTTCTTACTACAAATGAAGGCAACATGCTGTTGCATTGATGCATCAAACTCAAAATTTTTGTTTGTAGAGATGCTCTGAATTTTCATTCTGTTGCTCAGGATCAGACAAATGAAAGGTTGTGACTCTTGCTAAAGTATTAAAGCTGGAGAAGCCAAATGATGTAGCTTCACAACATCATGGGGTCATCATGGTAATTCATGGTTAAATTATTTTCTTACAATAATTTACTGCCCTGACAGTCATTAAGACATCCTGTCTCTAGGACATCTCTAGGATATCTCTGCAGAGAATAAGCCCTGTTCTCATACGCTCAAGTAGATAGGAAGAAAATGATAGCATAAATAATCTCAGCAGATTTTGATTTGGGAAGAAAGCCCAGTAAACCTTTGCTGTTATATGAGACCATTTTCATATGCTTTATTTCTCTCAAGCTCTTCATTTTCCTGCAGTTAGTATTTTCATTAGAAATCAAACACAGAGACAGAATATTACTTCACTGGTGTTGGTGTGTCTTCAGCAAAATTGTACAAGAAACACTTGGTCCAATGACTCTGGAAAACTTTCATTAAATGGGAATTTGCCCTGTAGCAGATTTGCAAGCTGTTCAAATTTCTGCTAAGTCAATCAATCTCCATAACAAGAAGATAGTTTTATAGAATGCCTGAGGCCCTCTGATTCCCTGTTGATTTCTACAAGGCAAAAAATCTCAGGTTTGGTCAACTTGTTCAGAGGAAATTTCTTGTTTGTTAGGAATGCTCCACAACAACATAATCGGAATTCCTGACATCTTTGTCTGTTCTCAGAAAAAGAAACAAACAAAAAAAAAAAAAAACCAAACCAGACCAAACCAAACCAAACCAAAAAAACCCCAAAAAAAGCAAAACCAAAACTAAAACAAAACAAAAAAAACCAACCGAAAACAAAACCCCACCACTTCCTGTTACTTGAAGTAATTTTTTTTTCTTAATTCCTTCTCTTTTGTACCACGTTCTGTTTCCAAGGCATCCCAAGCCATTTCAACAATGCTCCCTGCTCACCTAGAAATTTGCAAGTGCCTCATTTTGATGAATAGTATTTCAAGGGAGATTTCGATAAAAAATTGTTCGGAAATTAAGTGGGATATAGAAACACATACAAGCTTTCTGCACAAAAGAAAATATGAAGACCACAGAAATACAGAATTAAAAACAGAATGGGGGGTGGGAATTCTGACTGGTTTCTCCAGATTTAAGTGAAATATATTTGCCACATGTATTTGGTCTTTGTTCTGTTTTGTGAGATTGAAGGCAAAGGCAAAAAGGAAAGCCTAACAATACTGAAGTATTAAGATTTTGCATTCTTGATGTACACAAGGTACAAAATCAGAGAAAGTCTGCCTATATTGCTAAATAAAATGGATGTTTTAGTAGGAATTCAGCTGTTCAAAACAAGGAAACTTGTACTAATACTTGTCTTTCCAAGTTGAAATACATTGTAGGTGGACCTTGCCTGGATGTCAGGTGTCTGCCAACCACTCTAATCAATCCCCTTCCCAGCAGGACAAGGAAGAAAAAATAAGGTGGAAAACAACTTGTAGGTTAAGAAAAGGCAGTTCACTAAAGCAAAAAAGCAAAAATTTGCACTTGCATAAACAAAGAGAAAAAAAAAGTTTATTCTCTACTTCCCATCAGTGAGTAGTGTCCATCCACTTCCCAGGCACATGGAGCAGTTGCTCCAGAAGGCAAGCACCATAGACAACAAATACCCCTCCATTTCCTCTGTTAGCTTTTATTCCTGAGCTGTCATACAGTATGGAATGGCCCCTTGGTTAATTTGGGTCAGCTGGCCTGGTTCTGTCCCCTCCCAGGACCTTTCCCACCTCCCAGTCCCCTGCTGGGGCCAGGATGCTGGGAGACAGAGCTGATGCTGTCATCCCAGTTTCAATAGGCAGATGTTTTACCATGTCTATGAACACAAAAAAGACATAAGCCCTTATTGAAATATCAGATAGATGTTTACTTGTTTTAAGATGGGAGAAAAGATGCAAAATGTCTTTTAGGGGATCTCAGTTTTGATTGAGGTCCCTGCAGATGCAAGTTTTATGATAAAAGACTCTGATCTACATGTACGAAGGCATACAGAGGCACAAGGACAGGTGGAGGAAACTCAACAAACCAGTCAGAAAATTTCCATTTCTGAGCCCTCCAAGTGTGTCCCAGGAGTTTCCTCCCCACAGACCAGGTTGCACCCATAAGACAGTGGGAACTTCTCTCCAGGTCACCTTTCACACTGAGTATGGTGACTGCCTAGGCGTACGGCAGGTGGGGCAGTGTTTCTTATCCCTTTCACCACCCCTCCTCCCTCCAGGGGGACATTTTCTGCTAATGGGCCATTAAGGCTCACCAAGGACATGACACATTCCATCATCCCATTGTGAGATGCTCCACCCGGGGCGGGGGGGGGGGGGGGTGGGGGGGGAGAGGGGGGGATGGAGAGGGGGGCAACCATTCCTACCTAGATAAAAACTGAGACATAGGAACACCAGGTATCTGGTTCCACTGAATTCCTGGAGGAAGACTGGACTGGACCCTTCTCACCATCACTGGACCCTTTTCTCTCAGGATCATCTCTACTCCAACAGAACCACATCTGCCACTCCAGCAGGACTTACTGTGGACTGATTCCAACACCCTGACCAACAGGGTGTCAGGTTGTATCTCTGATTCTGTCAGGGTTTCTAGGATTGTTGTTTGTTTGTTTGCTTGTTTTTGTTTTTGTTTTTGTTTTTGTTTTTACTACTACATTTGTATTGTTAATATTCCTAATAAAGAACTGTTATTCCTATTCCCGAATCTTTGCCTGAAAGCCCTTAATTACAAAATTATAATAATATGGAGGGGGTGAGGGGTTTACATTCTCCATTTCAAGGGAAAGTCCAGCTTTCCCTGGCAGATACCTGTCTTTCCAAACCTTTTGGAGGATCATGGTGGATTGACTCTGACTGGATGCCAGGTGCCCACCAAAGCTGCTTTATCACTCTCCTCCTCAACTGGAAACAGACTTATAGGTCAAGATAAGCACAGGGATAGATCACTCAGTCATTACTGTCACGAGCAAAACCAGCTTGGGGAATTTAATTTAATTTATTACCAATCAAATCAGTGTAGAATAATGACAAATGAAAAGTAAATCTTAAAAACACCTCCCTCACCCCTCACTTCTTCATAGGCTCAACTTCACTCCCACACTTCTCTATCTGCACTGCCTTTCCAGCACCACAGGGAGATGAGGAATGGGTGCTGTAATCAGTTCATCGTACATTGTCTCTGTCGCTCCTTCCTCTTCACGGAGAGGTCTCCTCACACTCTCCCCTTGCTCCAGCATGAGATTCATCCCATAGGAGACCATCAGAAACTTCCACAACATGAGTTCTTTCCACAGACTCTGCTCTTAATTAAACTGCTCCAGCTTGGGTGCCTTCCACAGGGTGCTGACCTTCAGGAACAGACTGCTTCAGCATGGGTGTCCCACAAGGTCACAAGTCCTGCCAGCAAAACTGCTCCAGCGTGGGCTCCCAGTCCAGAGGGCCACAGGTCCTGCCAGATGTCTTCT
The DNA here is from genome assembly GCA_017589585.1 of Phylloscopus whistleri. Classification (NCBI taxonomy): domain Eukaryota; kingdom Metazoa; phylum Chordata; class Aves; order Passeriformes; family Phylloscopidae; genus Phylloscopus; species Phylloscopus whistleri. Next base: position 1,671,894 of record JADMLD010000722.1, read on the forward strand.
CCAGTGCAGCCTAACACACGTCCTAGGGTGCCAGCAGCTGGGAGAATGGGGACATAAGGACTCTAATTAGCACATGGACTGTAAAGTCAGCTCCTGGGGAGATGTGTATCACACAGATACAGACAATATCTACAGAGATTTACAGACATGTTTCTCACTAATGCATCTTCAGCCTGCTCAGCCTATGACGGGAACAGGATGCTGTTTCTGCTTGCATGCATGCTGTGTTTTCTGTCTGTGCTGATCTGTGCGACTTGCCAGGGGGATACTTATGTGTATAAAATACATGCAACTGTCTGTGTGCATACTGAGAAAATATGCCCAGTCTTGCTGCTGGAGCTGAATTTGGTTTTGAACTTTGCTGAAGGTTGGTTTTCTTGGGCTACTCACTTCAGCAGCCCTAGCAACCATATAATTCTAGCCAGAGGGTGTCAGAACTACAAAAATTTCCAGTGTGACCCTTCACTAAAACTGCAGATCAACACCTATAGGATTCTTCTTGACTCCCTTCAAGTATGGGCTTCTTACTGTGTAACACGTTTTACAGGGCTCTTTTGTAGGCTCTTTCTCCTTTGATACCCACACCTTTAAAACTGAAAGTACAAAGCAAAAAGGAGTATTTTTAAACAATGTTTTGAATGCACTTTGAGCTGGATGGCTGTATTTAAAATCAGAAATTGACAGTTTATGTTGGCTAAAAGCATTTCCAGTGGAGAATATAAAGTCTTCAAAGGCAGGAGAATGTTACAGACTTTCTCTTATGATTCATTCTCAGCTGTCTGTGAGAACTTCTTTTAACTATCAGGGATTTCACAACACAGTTGTTAAATGTAGATGCAGCCAGGCTTTTTTATAAATGATGTACTTATTCCTAAAATGAATATGGGTACATATCCATTTCTCAATACAAAATATACAGCGATATGAAATTAGGGGTGAAAAGTAAGGTGTTCTGATATGTCTTACAGAATCTTGCAGTCTCAAAAGTGTTGTTTTTAACATAATTTTAAATTAGTGGTATTAAGTGCTTTCCCTTCTCTTGGTCATGGTTGAATCCTGTGTGGCAACTAAAGTGCCATGCAGCTGCTGGATCACTCCCCACTGGTAGGGTGGGGGAGAGAATGCAAAGAGTAAAAGTGAGGAACCTCGATGAAGATCTTTAACTAAGTAAAGCAAAAGCTAGGTGTGTAAACCAATCAAAACAAGAAATTAATTCACCAGTTCCCATGGGTAGGCTGGTATTCAGGCCTTTCCAGGAAAGCAGGACTCCTTCACACTTGATGTTCACTGGGAAAGACAAACCCCATTTCTTCCTTTTTCTTCTTCTTCCCCTAGCTTTGTGTGCTGAGCATGATTCCATATGCTCTGGAATATCCCCTGAGTCAGCTGGGGTCATCTGTCCTGGCTGTGACCCCTCCCTACTCTTTGTGCAACCCTGGTTTCTGTGCTGGCAGGGTGGGGTGAGGAGCAGAAAAGGCCTTGACTCTGTGCAAGCGCTGCACAGCAATAAGAAAAGCATCCCTGTGTTACCAACATAGTTTCCAGCACAAATCCAAAACACAGACCCATACTAGGCATTGTGAAAAAAATTAGCCTTATTTTGACCAAAGCCAGCACACACTGGCAAATAAGGGAGAAGGCAGGGAACTTTAAGTGCTAAAAGGGCTTATGGAAACTACAGACCTTTTGAATATATTTGCACAAAGGACACTAGAACATACTTATGACCACAAAGTAGAGAAAAGATGAAATCATGATTCTTTTATAAACTTCATCGGAAGAGCATAATGCAAAACATTATATAATTCATTATTTATTAACTTAAATTAAAATAAAGGGAAAAATTACAGAATTGAAGCATTAAAAGTTCTGTGACTGCTAATTCCACTGTAGCAAATCACTCAATTTCTCTCATTTTGATCAAATCACAGTGTCTGAACATGTATTTTATACATCTTCCCTATTTTCAATTTTCTCATTAATCCAGCTTTCATATTCTCCTAAAGATAGCTTTGGACTAGAAAATGGATGCTTTAAACACTACAACAGAAGAATTAAAGCTATCATTTTTTTGTCAATTTAATAGGATAAAATTTGATGAGGAGAGGCTGAGGGACTTCTTTGTCTGAAGAAATGACAGTTTTAAGGGAGCTGAACAGCACCTTTCTAATATTAGGGAGAAAGTCATCAAGTAGACAGAGCCAGGCTCATCAGAGCAGTTGAAGGCAGGAGGGGAGGAGACAATGGATATTCATTGAAATGAGAGTTGTCATAAACAAATGTTGGAGTGTCTAACCAACTGGATATAAGAATAAATGCTTTCACATTTATAATAATAAATAATGAATGTGGATAATAAAGCCTTGAAGCAGGTTGTCCAAAGAAAAATTTTTTCCTAAGTTTCCATCCTCAGGTGTTTGCCCAACTATAAATTCTCTGAGCAATCTGATTTGATCTCACAACTCCTCCCTGATTTGAGAAGTTTGACTAAGGTCGTCTTCAATCTGAGTTCTCCTATCATTCTGTGATTTACACTGAATGTCTTCCCTGAATATTTGAAAAACATTTTTCTCTCTACAGAAGATTGCGTTTGAGTTTTCATTAGAGACGTGGAAAATGCTAGGGTTTGGCTTTCATTGTTTGGTTTGGGTTCTGGTGTGTGTTGTTTGAGTTTTTCTTTTTTTTTTTTTTTTTAATATTTTTTATTTACCCTGTGAATACTGTGTTTTGTGAGATTAGGTTATCATGATGGTGAATTTATGTGGTACATTGGATCAGTCAGTAACCCCGCATTCATGGACAAGCCTCAGTGCTGTGATTGCAAAAAAGGCACAACTACCAGCAAGCAAAGACAGGCAAATTTTGGAACTTCTAGATTCCTGTTGGACAGCAGTTTATGCAAGAATTTTCATGGTCATGGACAAAAATTCTCGTACTGCAAGAGTTTAGGGCACAATCTAAACCAAGACTTTTAGAGCACAAAGCACAGTGGATGGACCAGAAGGGATGGGCCTGTAGAATGAGAAGACAAGAAAGTCTGTGTGTTTCTGCTCTCAGCAGTACTAGCAGCAGAAACTGCTGGACTGAGTTCTAGGTAGAATAGCTGATCACTGTCCCTCTCATACTGTTTTGCCACCTTTACAATTTGCTGCTTGAATTGCTGCCAGAGGGAGTCTTCAACTGAAAGAGAATGGAAGACGGATTTGAGATCCTAATCCCTGACAGGTGAACACATTTTATATTAAATATTGAAAAGCAGAAGCATTCATGGAAACAAAGATCACATCACCAGGCCACTCTTCCAATTACAATTTATCTTGTATGTTGTACTCTCACTGAAGAATACTCTTGTTTATTTTTGCCATTTCTTTCTTCGTTCACAGTTCCGTTTTAGATGAGGATGCAGAATTTAGATGTAGGATTTAGACTTAAAATAAATATAATGAAATTGAACACTGAATAAAGTTTTGCATTTTCCTCTGGATTCCTCTTGAATCATCGAATAGAGCTGTGCATTCTAATTTGGGAAGACCAAGAAATTTTCAAAGATATGTAGAGATATATTGCAGGGAATTTGTAGAGCAAGTATACCCCTATGTTGGAGACCATCAAATCACTTTCTTTCTATTCTACTGTCTAGCAGATATCTAATGGTGCATTACTCCTGCTAGGTGTGCTATTTAAGTACATTTTTACCCATTGAATACATATGAAATACATATGTATTCCCAGTCCCATGAACATAAATGCCCAGGAGTTGTATGTAGAGAGTTTAAAAGTCTCCTGGAGTTAGTTTGAGTTTTAACACTTCTGAGCTGTGCAGGGACTTTTTTCAAAATCTCAATTTTACATTGACTTAATTTTAAATCCATCTTTAGAAGCTAATTTTTTTTCTTTTTTCTTTTTTTTTTTTTTTTTTAGCTCTGAGGGTAAAATTAGAGGAAACTGAGAAATTATATTCACATCCCAACAGAAATTATAATGATCCAGAAATTATAGGGTAAAATGCAGCTGTTACTCCCTGGATGGATTGCAGTCGACACATTTGAGACCTAATCCATGGTGATTCCCCACATCTACAATCTGCTAAAGTAAGAACCTGCTAACTGGGATGGAATGGAGGTTGGAGTGGGGTGGAGACATCAAGCCCAGGCTCTGACAAAATCCTTGCAGGAGTGGGAACTCAATGATTCTTTGCAGCTGATAAACTGGACAGCACCTGTCAGCCAGGGGAGAGAGGAGGAGATATCCTGCTGATGAGCCAACAATCGTGGTGCAATTGCTCTTCTTGGATGAACTTGGTTCATTGTAACCTAATTGTAATATTAATACACACCTCCATCCCAAAGTTACCCGCCTTCAAGATACAACCCCTCACTGAGTGTGCACTCTAGATTTCATGGACAATGTCTGTAAGAGAGAAGGGAGAGAATTTTATGCCAATAAGTAACAAAGGCATGTATGATTGGAATCGCTCAAGCTCCACCTAAATATGAAGAAATAGTATAAGAGTAAATCGAGAATGGGAAAACTCCATTATAACTGCTGGGATTAGTCAACAGGCTGAACCTGTCTTCTCCCCCATATGGATGCATATTGGGTGCTGAATATTTTTATTGGGGATTAGAGCTGGTCTGTATATTGCTTTGAATACAGTTTTGCAGTCAGATACTGTCACCAGCAGTCCCCAAACCTTCACCTGTCACAATTTTGAATTAACAAAGAGTATTTTGTAAACTGTTAGTTTGAGCCCCTCATGGGTGCTGGCAGTCTCCAGCAGCAGGAACCATATTCGAATAAAGTGTAAGAGCCACTGAGGGGTCATTAAATGAGATCCAACAGGACACTTCTCAGGAGTGTCCCCAAATCAGGACACTGACAGACTGGTTAGTCTCACCTTTCCTGGGGCACTGACAGACAAATCAGACTCTGAGGGATGAGGAAATCTCCCCACACTAAGGGTCAAAGAAATCTCCATTATTTCGTGTGACAAACAAGGAAAAATGTTTTGGTGAGATGTCTTTAACAACATGAGAAATACTTGGAATTTTATATTTGTCCATACAAAAATTTGGATAGAATGTAGCAGAAACTTTTTGATCTTTGTCAAACAGGAGAAAAGGATTTTGTTGCTTACATACCAAGCAGGGTTCATCCTTGAGATAACTCTGTAACATTTTATTTTGTGTATTTGTTTATACACAGCTAAAAATGCATAATCTATACAGCTGCCAAATAATACTTGTCAGTGAATTTTGGTAGGATTATTCTCCCAGACAATTTTAAATCTCTGAACACTGATTGAAGTTTCACTTGAACCACACACTACAAGAAAGCCGTAAGGAAACAAATAAAAACCAAGAGAAAATTCTGCCCTCGTCCAGCTTAGCATAGTGAATATATTTTTATCTTAACATTCCAACATGTATAGCTTACATTTTTTATTCCAGTAATATTTGAGTTTCTATATATATCTTTCATAAATATGTGTCAATTTGAACCATTAAAGCAACAGCTCATTTTAAAGAATAAAGTTATTTGTATAATAGTATCTGATTTTTCAGTCTGTTAGGGTAACTGTAGGATTTGGATAATATTTGGAACTGTAGGATTGTTGACATTAGGTGGAAAGTAGCCTTTATTTTTAAAAACAATATTTGTAATACAAATGTGCAATTTATATTATATTTCAGATATTTCATTTATCCCACTTCTAATTTTTTTTTTTTTGTCTTTCAAATCTTAAATCTAGAATTGGTTTCCTGTAGGAGTTAATGAATTGTGAGTTTTTCCCCCATTTTAGTCTCAGGACCAAAATTAAATTGTGTGATTAGAATTGGCTTCCCATTGAGTTTTATTAGGATGAGTTCTGATTTCTGATGCTCTCCCACATTCAGTTGACAGGATGTAAATTTTGGTGGCATTTTGTTATCACACAGACTTGTGTTAAACTAATTATAAAGACATAAAAGTTTAGATTTATTTTAAGCAAAACCTCAGAACTACATCAAGTGCCCTCCAGAAGTGCACTGAAATTGCTGTATGTTGGCAGGGGTTGACTGAGGGTATCAGATCTTCTCTGTGGTCATTGCTCCAGGCTGCAGTTTTTTTTCCATGCCTACTGAGCACGGATAGTGAAGTAGTAGATGAACACTCTGTCAAAGCATCTACCAGTAGGTAATAAACTGCCTCCCCAGATTGCTACTGGTTGCCCCTAGCTTGTCCCAGTGCCTTGCCAAACTCTCCTCCAGTAGAAAGTGTTGGCTGAAATATTCCTGAGGCTCAGAAAATACTATATATAAATTACACTTTACCTGTGCATTTTCTGATTGCTGATTCACAGTCAAAAATTCACATTGCTCTTTAGGGAGAAAGAACTTCTGTATCTCTCCGTCCCTTTTCTTTCCCTCTCTGCTTTTCCTGTCTGCTTAAATTTTTTTCACTTAAGTCAGCAACAGCAAGGATCATTCAAGACATGATTATGCACATTTATTTTCTTTTGCTGTTAGTATTAAAAAACACCCCAAAAAACAAAACAAAACAAAAAAACCAAACAAACCAAAACAAAACAACACCCCAAAATCTATTCTCCACATTATTCTGGAGAACACTTGAAAAAGTACAGTACTTAAACATATTTAAAATAAGGACATAACCAAGGTAAAGCAGAAGAAAACAAGAGAGGTGGTAGTTTAATCCTATTTCCGGGAGATAAATACCTCAGCTTTACAATATTTGTTAAGTTGTTTGCAACCCTAAAGGACCACAGATAATTCCCTCAACAAAGCATGAAAAACAAGAGCTGCCATTGAACATGGCTGTTGAATACTCTTCTTTTAATACAAAATAATGTTTGAACATAAGTCTCCAGAGTGCCTTTCTCAGAAAGATGTAATGAGGTCACAAAAGAAAGAATTTCAGAAGGAATTATCAAACTTAGGGAAACTTGAAAAGGAAACTGAAAGAGGTGCTTTCAGGAAATAAATAAAACAATCAAAGGGTGAGTAATTGTGGCACATGAGAATCCTCTCAGGGGTAGGTGCAAGGATTATGTTTTAGATCTCACACTGCAAAAGTTGCTTCCAGATATGCCTTCCTGCAGTCCTTAAGAAGTGAAGATGACCCAAACAGCTCCAAGACTAAGCACTTGTACTTCATAATCCAATACTAAGATACTTGTGCTTTCTCCACAAGTACACCCTGAAACATATAGCCAGAAGTTTTACCTATTGAGACATCATATTTCAAACACACTTTTCAGACACTGAAAATATTTAGGAGATACTACAATGTCATAGGCACTTACCAGCAAAAGTAAATCCCTAACTTTTAGTTTCAGCAATTGGTGTACTTCAGTACCTAAACTCACAGTTAGCCACATAGCTTGTATCAAGCAGTGAAATAGGATAATTACAGAGTTTAAAGTCTATTATGTCTTTGCTGTGCCCAGTAAATTCTTTAAATATTAATCAAGGCTCCAGGAGATTACCAAAGAGATAATTCATAAAATATAGTTCTTCTAAGGAGCTATCAAATGCAATATAAAATTATCAATTCAGCAGACAAACACAACAAAAAGAAAAAAAAGAGAAAAAAGAAAACATTGGTATGGCAAATGTATAGATGTAAAATAACAAAATAATATGGAGAAGAACTAATGTGAAGATAAAAAATAATTAGATGCAGGGAGAAGCAAATATTCTAATCTCATCCAAATTACAATGGCTTTACATGAAATTAAAAGGCATTATTTTTCTGCAAATTGTAATACAAAGTTTTTACTGGATCATAGCTATAGGTACTTGTGTCAATAATAAGGTCATCTGTATAGAAATAGAATAAGATGAGTAGCTTACTAAGTTCCAGTCAATTAAAAATTATTTTAAAATATATTAAATCCATGTAAACTTTAAACCTTGTATTTTGAAGGCTATTTACATTAAATAACATTAAAGTCTGTGCTACTTGCTGAGGCACTGTCCTGGTTTAGGGCAAATTTGGGGGAAAACCTCCGAAGGGGTTCCTCTGGAAGAGCAAACCCAAACGGCCCCTCCCCCCAGCCGGTCCGGGAAAAAAACTTCCTCGGAGAAAAGTGGAAAAAACTATTTATTTAACAAACAAAATGCCCACAAATGCAAAGAATCAATAATATGAAATAATAAAACCTCTGCCCGCTCCGAAGAGAGATGGCAAACAGAGACAGTCCTTGCCGTGGGTGTAGCTCAGCTCACTCAGTCTCTCCGAAGGTCCAGGCCCGGCGGCCGCAGGTGCCAGCCCTCGCTGCTCCTCTGGGTTTTTCAGTCCTGAGCAGATTTACACAGTCTCAAGAAAAAGGAAAAAAAAACAGTCCAGGGAGTCTTCTCTGCCTAGCTAGCTAGCTAAAACTAACTAAAAGCACAGGAGATCTCTGTCCCACCGTTGTCAGTGCCTCGGACGAACACCGGAGAGAAGCAATGTGGGGGAGTCAGGCAGTTTCCTCAAAACAAACTGCGCGCTGTTCTTTCTCCCCCTTCACTCCCAGAACAAGTTTTAAAGGTACAGAACTGAATATACAGCACAAACAGAACAGACGATTGGGGATACAAGCAGCATAAAGTCACCCTACCACAGGCACTAACTAGATTAATCTCTTTTAACTAAGTGCATTTTCTGTGTCTGTGCACTGACTGGACAAGGCAGAATTGTATCAATTTGCTAAGAAATCATACAGAGATAAAGAAACAGATTTGTGAACCTCATCTGGTTTTCAACATGCTTTTCCGATTCTTGAAGCAAATAAGCATTTTTCTTGACAATGGTAGAACATTTTTTAATTGTTTCCTGTGGATTATACTGTTTGTGCCTCACGTCCATGAATAAAATTAGGCTTGAAATTAGAATAAAGTCTTTCACAAATATGTTTATGAAGTTCTAGAATAATAATCCAGTAGCTACTTTTAAGATGCTTCCATGTTAAGTCATTATGCTGAGTTTATGTGCCTCTGTTTTGGTTGTGAGGAGCACCAACGTGTGGTTTCTGTAAATCAATGCCAGAAGTTTTCCCCATGCCTGATAGAGCAAGTGCCAGCTGCCTCCAGGATGACCTTCTACTGAACAAGCTCAAGCTTATTCGTGACAATGGCAGTGCCTTTGTGAAAACACAGGCAAAGAGAGGGAAAAGTTACTGTGCAGGAACAGCTGCAGCTGTAGGGAGGAGTGAGAATATGTGAGGGAAACTGCTCTGTAGAGACCAAGGTCAGTGGAGAAGGAGGAGTTTGTGCAAATCTGCCCATGGGAAAGACTTAGGTTGGAGACAATCATGGAGAGCTGTCTCCTGTAAGAGGGTTCCCAGGCTGGAGTAAGGGAAGCGTGTGAAGAGTCCTTCCCCTGAGGAGGAAGGAGCAGCAGAGACAAAATGCCATGAAGACCCTTTTCCTGTCCCCTCACAATGTTGGGGACGGATGCAGAGAAATCTAGAGTCAAGTTGAGCCTAGGAAAAAGGTGGGGGGGGTGGTAAGGGAAGATGTTTTAAGTTTTAGTTCTCATCTCTTATTAATTTAGTCTGATTTGATTGATAATAAGTTCACCCATTTTCCCCAAGTCTGTTTTGTCAGCGATGGCAACTGCTCAATGTTCTCTTCCTGTCCTTATCTCAACCCAGAAGCCTTTGGTTATATTTTTCTCTCCAGTCCGGCTGAGGAAGGGAGTGATAGAGCATCTTTGATGTGCACCTTGTGTCCATCTAGGGTCCACCCACCAGTGCCAAACTGCTTTTTAGGGATGCTGAAATTAGGTCTTATACTACTTTGATGCTCCTTTAGTCAGCTTCTGTATTTCTTCTTTCTCTCCTATTGAGTTTTGATATGGTATTGCAAAAGAGTATCTGCATCTCCAATGATAGCCTCAATTAAGTAAACCCCAAGCTGATAGAGCCATTAGGCTTTTTGTCTTAGGAGCAATTTCCTGATGGATTCAAGGCCAATCACTACCAAATTATAGAACTGCTCCTCATATCCTTGATTCTTGTTAAATGTCTTCTCTTTTTCCATTAAATAGCAAAAATCTGAGCTTGGGGAAACTATTTTCTCAAAATTTATGTTATGAAAAGGAGGTCATGGGTACATGATCAAGGTCTATAATCTGACAATTTCAAAACATGTTATATTCCTATTTCACACATTTCTTTGTTGGAAGAGGTGGATTTTTTGTTTTGGTTTGGTTTATTTGTTTGTGGTTTGGGGGATACCTTTTGTTTTATGTTTGGGTTTGCACTGAGCTTTTTTCCTAGTACTGTTATTTCTGTTTTCCCAAGGCTAATTTCAGAGTTTATATAAATAATGCTGTCACCAAGGGGAGATTTTAACTTTCTGCTGTCCATTAAATTTGCACAACAAAGGATTGAATCTTACTTTAGTTCTTGTGCAATGAAATTTCTATTTGATTAAGAGAAAAGTCTCTGCTGGCACAGCTCTCAGGGTCATTGTAACAGGCTTCCAACTACATCCTCTTTGTCTTGAAAGGATTCTAGTCATTCCAAACTGCAGACGTATTCACTGGCTCAGGATCTCCCAGATAGGGCATTTCCTAATTGGAAGCTGGACTCTTTTTGAAGTAATTTCTTTTTCTTCTCATTGTTTCATCAAAAATTGCATCCTAAGCATCTGCTATATAGATATATATTTCTATTTTCCAACTACTGGTTGTGAAGAAATGCAGAATCAGCTGTACCTCTTAGTGATGTAAAAGGACTTAGTGTGAGCCATATATCAGCAATGACAACAGGATCATGATTGTCGTTAGCCATAGTTTGTTTAATTCTTTATTCAAATTCAGGACTGTCTTCAATAATATCTTACTCAATTGGTTGAATAAAAGAAAATTCAAGCATTTTATAAGCTTAGCTGTTTAGGTTGTTTTTCTATGACACGTCACAGAACTTTAAATATTTCAGAAATCTTTAAAAAATAATGCTATTTCTTTAGGGAAGTCAAATAGACTGATAAAGAGAGAAACAAATGCCTTAACATCTCTGTCATTTTTGTCCTAAAGGGAAAGCTAAAAGAATTTGTGAAAGCTGAAACTACCCTCCAGAGCCCCAGTTTTACATCAGAAAACAGCATTTTCTTTACTACTGCACTTAACATGTTTTCAAGTCTACTCCCAGTCTACAACTTAGGTTCCTTGCTGAATGAAAAGATTTTAGTGTCTATGTGACCTTTGTTACATTATTTATTGCATTCTGTGATGGTGTGGGGTTTTTTTGTTGTTGTTGTTGGGTTTTGTTTGTTTGTTTGTTTGTTTGTTTTCCTACCCAAGAATGAAAATTTTCACAGAAGCACAGACTAGGTCAGTTCGGAAGGGACCACAATGGGTCATGTTGTCCAACCTCCCTGCTCAAGCAGGGTCATCCTAAAGCACATGGCACAGGATTGTGTCCAGATGCCTCTTCAATGTCTCCAGTGAGGGACACCCTACAACCTCTCTGGACAATCTGTTCCAGTGCTCAGTCACTCACACAATAACAAAAAAATTCCTCATGTTCAGGTGGAACTTCCTGTGCATCATTTTACGTCCATTGCCTCTTTTCCTATGGCTTGGCACAATCAAGAAGAGCCTGGCTCCATTCTTTTGATACCTACCCTTTAGACATTTATACACATTAATGATGTCCCCTCTCAGTCACCTTTTCTTGAGACTGAACAGGCTCAGCTCCCTCAGCCTTTACTCGTAAGAGAGATTCTCCATACCCTTGACCATCTTAGTATCTCTGCACTGGACCTGCTCCAGAAGCTCTGTATCTCCTTGTACTGAGGAACCCAGACTTTTCCTTGTACTGAGGAGCCCAGAATTTTCCTTGTACTGAGGGGCAGTTCTTCAAAGGTGACTTCATCAGGGCTGAGTAGAGGGGCAGGATCAGCTCCCTTGACCTGCTGGCAGTGCTCTTCCTAATACATCCCAGAATTTCCTTGGCCTCCCTAGCTACAAGGACACACTGCTGGCTCATGGACAACTTGCTTTCCACAAAGATCTCCAGGTCCTTCTCTACAGAGTCTCCTTCCTCATTGTAAGTTCTTCCGTACCTCAGTCCTGATCTGTAGGCATTGTATTGCTTTTATCTGATATCTTTGGACAGCATTTTCATTTGTACCTCTCTTCCACTAAGGGTACAAAATGAAACTGCTGAGCACAGCTCAGCAAGAGGCCTGGTTACATTACAGATAAGAGTAGGAAAGCAGGAGTACACAGTTGTGTTACGGTTCCATGATAAAAAATACTGTTTTGTACACCATACTTTTAAAGCAGCTTAGAATGCTATTAGTTATTTTTTATTAGACTGTAAATGATAATCTAAGGAGATGGAAGGTATGAATGTCAAATAAAGTATATGTTCCTCTGGGGAAGACTTTAAAATGACAAACTGCAGTGCATTCCTGTAACAGTCAGCTCTCTTCACTTTTAATCATTTAATAACATCTACTCTTTTGTAATGGAACTATGGACACGGAAAACAGATTTGAAGAATGATCTAGGAGAGAAATATAAATGAATACATATCAGGTTAGTGAAAATATATTCTGGTTCTCTCATGATATTTGGATGGGATTTCAGTTTCACTGTAGAGCTTTTTCTAGTCATTAGATGGATAAGAACAGAGTTGATGGTCTTCTATGTTATCTCAGAGTATAAGGAAAAATCTCAGTGGTAAAAATGGTGACAAACCGAGCAGTGTCATTCCCAATAAATATTATTGTAAAACATCTACATAAAGATGTATTTTTAATTTCAAACTCTCAATCCATCATATTTGGCTTTTGAATATACCAAAGTTAAATCAAAAGCACAGTACTGCAAAATGTAAAACACAGTTTAGCATGATACTCATTCTGATCATGAGCATCAATAAGATTCTGGGCAGAAGTGTAACAAAATGAGAAGTGGTCACCCAGCTCCAATTTAGGTTGTATTTCCATTTAAGCTAAAAAGAACCCAGGTAACAGCCGTAGTGAGAAACCTCACTTAGTTCCCCAGATAATTGGTTCACTACAGGAATCTGAGTCATTTCAGGAATCTGATCTAGTGCTCAGGAAATGCTGCAAAAACTTCCTTCAGTTACAGGTGGTTTTTCTTGAAGTCTAACATAACCAATAGCTGTACCCATTATCATGTAAAAACAGTCATCAGTATACACACACTCCAGCGTGTGATTAGCAGGAAGAATATAGGAATTAATATTCCTTGATGTTACTCAAAAAAATGCTATTTCTAATATGGGTGACTCCATCCAGCCAACAGGCTATACACAATATTTCTATACAGAAATTTCTTCTCACTTATCTCAAGACAAAGATCTTTTAAATCTAGCTTAACTTTTAGCACTAATTACGTATCAATGACTTGCAAAGGGCTTGTGCACTAATTTTGAGACTATTTAACTGTGGAATCATGTGATAATTGAAGTTATATTGATTTTGGAATAGGTCTCTGGACACCATTTGGTAATAGGATTCTTCCCTCTGCCTTACCCTCTAAAACAAAGGCCAACACCATTGCATTTAGATAGTTCACCAGGAATCATGCCGCCCATTCATAGATAGCTTGCTTCTAAAGAACTCATTATTTGTATCTGGACACCTTCTCATCTGGACACCTATGAAATCAGATCTTCCTCAAGGATATAGAATGTCAAGAAAATTGTTATATTTTCCATATTTAAAGTTTTCTGAAGCTGAGCAACAATGCAATCGAGTTTAGAAGATTCTCGAATTTAGAGAAAAAGAAAACCATTGGTCACCCATGTGATCAAATCCACTGGAGAAAGATCTTGTATTCTAGTTTCACTTCTCAAACTCTTTCTTCTAGGAGAATAAAATAGTCAGAAGTAATGCTTGGAACCCAGCTGAAAGTCAAGATTACACCTTTTCCTCTGAAATGCCATATCAATTTACTTTTTTGATGTCTGCCATATTCTGAACGAAAGTCTTCAGTGAAATGATTATAGTTAGAAATTTCACCTCGATAAGTTGCTGTGTTTATTTATGTATAAAACCTAATATGATGATGAGCCATGATGATGCATTCTGCTTCCTAAAGACATCAGTTCCCAAAGCAAGAGTCAGGCAAAAATAAAAAAAGAAAACTATATTGGCTGCTTCAAAATGTTCCCTGGTGGACCTTATTTAGGAAAGCTCTACGTGACTCACAGGCTTTCAATGTTAGTAACACAAGTGCCTTTCTGGGGTAACTGACACAGCAACTAGGTATGTTACTACTTCAGAAAGTTAGGATAGATTGTTATTGATAACCAAATGCTGTCAAACACATTAAAAAAAAAAAAAAGTCTTCTACAGCATAATCCATAAGTATAATGAATTGGAATAAAGTTTTATTCATATTTTAGATTCAGTGAACTTTAATTAGAACTATTTATGCATTAATGATGTATAGTAGTAAAGCAAACAGAATGCGCATATCTCTATGTCAATTGTGCATTACTCAAAAACTAAAAGTAAAAAAAAGCAAATATCAAATCCACAAACAGGATAAAACTATCTCAAAACCCAAAAATCTTTGTAGGAACATGAGAAGCATTTTAATATTCCACTGTGTAATTAGAACAAATAGATGTAATTTGTTACTGTGTAGAAAATAAAACCATTTGATTTGGTATTAGATTATTCTTCCTAGTTGCAATCAGTGAGAAGACCCTATTCTATTGAAGCACATAGAAGAATGAAAATACTTTGAGGAAACAGAGGGAAATAAAAAAAAGAGAGGGAAAGAAGTAAAAAACACAACAGGCATCAGATCTGTATCTTGAGTCAAATTTCACAAATGTATTCATACATCATTTTGCCCTCCGTGAGATTTGTTTGGTGGTGTATTGGTCTGTTCTTCTGTGACAATTCATACATTCTCATGAAGAACACGGAAAGGAATTTTATAAGAATGACATCTAATACAGGAAGCTAAATTATACACTGGCCTTGCATTACAGTGTCATATGCTGATAATGTGAATTGGTATGGAATGTTATTTATTCCACTACTGCCCTTTCCTAAAATATTTTGCACATAGTACCTGTTTCATATCAAATTTGATTTTTTTGGCAGGGCAGGTTGTGAATAGCAAATTGCCTAGAAAACAGTTACGTGTTTTCTTGCCAGTGTTGATTCAGGGGAATCTTGCACACTTCTGCATTTCAGGCCTGATTCTATTCAGAACAGTAGAAAGTCTTTGGGCTTTAATGAAAATCCTTCTCAGCCTACACTTTCTCATAGAGGGAAGAATTAAGTCTTCTAACTATTTCCTGTACGCCATCTGCTCAATAGGATATACGGTCTTTGATAAATATTCTAGATGAAGACTGAGGGGCTCTCAAGACTCTGAAATCTTTAATGCAGACTTGCTGAATTGGAATGAATTCTGTAGAATTTCTACTGACTGATTAGAGGATGGAAATTTTTTAATTCATAGTAATAACTAAAAAAAATCAAAATAAGTACCTTAATTATTGTTGATATACACAGTATGGACAATACAAAAATAAAAGAAAAAGAACAATCTCAAAACTAACAGCAAAAACAAATCTGAAAACTTTATTTCAAGGTATTTTGGCTTTGACTGACTTTAGCTTGATTGACTTTGGCTCTTTTTTCTGTTTGAGGAAAAAAAAATCCAGCCTCAATTTGTTGTTTAATATCCTTGGAAGGAAATTCCAATTTTCTGAGATTGCATTTCTAACCTGTGAACGGCATAAAAATACTGAGTACTTCACACTGAGTGTTAGAGATAAAGCCAACAGTTAGAGCTGGGAGTGTCATGGACTTTATGGAGTTGACCTCATGCAGACACCCTGGTCTTGCTTTCAAAACAGTCCTGCATGCCCCAGTTCTGTCACTGATCAGAAAACTTTCTGTCATGTCTGAATCTGCTGTTAGTGACAACATCTTTGGGACCCTCTGCATGTTTCTTTCACTATCATACCAATGGTTCTTTCGGGTTGTCCATGTCATGCCAAAATCTGCATTTGAATCATGTGTCTTCAGGTGTCCCAGGTACCTGTAGAACAATCACACCTGTTGTGCCATCTGCCAGAAAGATGGTGCCTACCCTGTAATTATTTTAGCTTTTAGAGCTCGGTCCTTCCTAGCTATTCCTTATGTCACCTCATTTGCTACCTTATCAATTATTCTGTAAGAGTTTTGAAACTAAGTGTTGCTTTATATTACTTACCTTAAGTCTAGCACCTGCTAGACTTAAAGATTTGGTGAAATGATTAATTTTGCTGTTTCTCAATGAAAACCTGCTTAGTTTAGTTAGTTTCTGCTAACCTGAAATTCCAGGGGCTTGTGAATCCTATTTAAGAAATCTTATTAATATTAAAGAGCTATAACAACCATTGTCTGCAGAAAATAAATTTCTGACTAATTAGAAAAATCTGCAGTGAGTGGAAATTCTTCTTTTTGGAAATTTCAAAGGCTGAATCAAGACAGAAATAGACACGGAGTAGGACAAGACCAGTGAAACAATGTAGACACTGCTTTTCATCTCTGTTAAAGACCAGCTGTTGAGTTGTGGGGTGACATTTGGAACACAGGGTTGTTTTGGTTTTGGTTTTGTTTTTTCCTTTGTAAATTCTTTTATTAATTCGAGAGTGCATATCAGGAAATAATTCAGTTTGATTTGATATGCAGGGCTAGATGGATTCTGAAGCACAGTAGTTGATAAATAAATCAATATGCTAGCCATAAACTAAGCTAATTTGTTATGGAATCAGTGAGATGCAATAAACACAAAACCCCACAGAACCATTTCATAGTTACTTCATTGTAAAACTACATTTTAATTTCTCATTCTTGCACCCCCATAAAGTGCTTTGAGATGCAGTTTGGATGAACAGTGTTAAAGAAAATTTAACTCTGTTGTATTACAGCTGTAGGAGCTGTAGGAGCAGATGTCTATTCACAAAAGAATGGAAGCATTTTGGATGTTGTTTCTTAATGGATCCCATCCAACAAAGTGATAATCTAAAAAAAAAAAATTATTATAGATATGTTTGGTATGCACATTTAGTTATATATATGTTTGGTATGCTTCTTAAAATTTTTCTATGTTGTCAAACATCCACATATTTTTGATTTATCGTCATTCCTTATCTAGCATTGGATGTAAGCCTAAATATTAGAAACTCAGTTATCCTGCAGTTACTAAAAATTAAAAAGTGGTGAAAGTCAGATTAGACAATTCAAAATAATATTTTTTATTGTAGCCAGAGATCTATGTAAAATAGGGTTTACAGTGTACCTGTGTGTGCATATATACATTTTAACAAGTGAAATTAACTTTGAGAAAAATTAATTTTTCTAATATTTAGAGAATAAACTGATCAGATGTACAAACTGTGGGTTACTTTTCTGTTTCCTCTGTGAGGAGAGAAAAATATCAGTTAGAACTTCTGAAAGATACATATGGAGTCGGTCATAAATTCTCCTTTCCTATTACTGAGGTTGCAGGCCCTGTCTGGACATGAAAATAAGTTGATCATTACAAGAAGGAATATTGTATGTGTGTTATAACCTGTGTTCTATAACCTGTATTTTTTGTATATTTTTTATATAATTTATATAATCACTCTAGGACAATATGTTTACTAGTGAATTTCTTAGTTTGAGCTATTTTAGTAGGTTGCACATGGCTTCAGTAGCAGGACCAATACACTCTCTGTGACAGATACCAAGTACCTACCCTGGAAGAGAGCCTGCAGTTGTCAGAGTGATTTGCTGGAAGCTAACAAGCGCTGAATCCTAAAGCAAATCCCCTCCTCTCTTAGTCATATTCCCTGATTCATAACCTCACTTATATGAACAGAAGTATACATATATATATATATATATATAAATAAAAATACATACTTAAAATACATTAATTAATGCTATGTCTTCATCTGCCTTCTGAATGGTTTGGTAAAGCAGAACTATTTGTTTGCATTTGTATAAAAGATGCTTTGCTGAGAGGAATTTCATGACGCTGAGGAGTTTAAAACCAGAACACATGGAAGAGTGGGGACTTGACTGCACTCTTGACTTCACAAAGACATTATTCTGATAATTACAGACCAAAATTCTCTTAAAAAAAAAAAAAATAAGGTGGATTGTGTGCAGACTTGCACAGTTTTTCTGAAAGGGACTGGTATCATGGCAGCAATTTCCCTACCTTCTCCAACCACGTACCACATTTTTTCATCACAAGGCCTTCAGTTTTTCGCTGCCTGCAGCACCCAAGTGAGGACTCTGTAGTCTTCACATTCTTTGTGAACTCTTTAGTTGGGCTTGAATCTAAATATAAAATGAGCATGCTATTTGTAAATCATGCAAAACCACAATGTTACAGAAGATTGATGTTTGAAGTTTCATCAGCACCTGAGAAATATCAAGGTTTAATTAACAAGTCACGCGATGGTGTATAGAGTCTTTGAATATTTATGATGATGTTATAATTTTTGGAAGAGACCAAGACAAGCATGACATGAAACTAGGAAATATTTCAAAATGCTTTAAACAAAAACATTTGCTAGAGAATTCAAAACCAAAGGAATTGAGGGATTGATTTAAAAAAAAATAGAAAAATAGAATGACCGATGAAATTTTAAGAGACTGAACTTTGTTTTCATTGTGATTTTTTTGGGATTTATCTGTTTTATGTTATCAGATATATAGTGCATGCAAATCAACATTCCTAGAATTTGATTTGTGCAATTAAGCATGCAAAATGAGGAAACATACTCAGTAAGACTGTAAATGAATCCCTAATTCTACCTCCAAGTGTATATTATTGCAGGGTAGGTAGGCCCTGTAGCTTGTGGCAATCTGTGCACATAGGAAAAAACAAATGAAAACTCTCACTGCCAAGTCTTTTTTATTCCATAGAAAAATTTCAGCTTTATCCAACCACAACCCCTATTTCTCTACATGAATTGTGGCTTTTTGGCTGGTTTTTCTTCTTGTATTCTGTATAGAGCTGATTTTGTCAAACACCTTGATCCTTTGATTTTAAAATTGTAATCCTATTTTACATGAGAAAAAGGAAAATAATCCATGGGCACTGGGGGAAGAACAGACTGAATAGGAAGTAAAAAAAGAGTTTCCTAGATTACTTAATTTTTCAGCCAAATCTTAATCTTTGGGGGTTTTTGACTTCTCACAAGTAAATTAGGCTCAGGAATGGACTTGGTAAATGTTTGAAATAGATTTTACCTTTAAATATTTTTGAGTCAGAGCACATGTAAATTTATTTTTTGAAAGGCAGAAATATTTTTTTAAGTAGTCTATTTATTTTGAAATTTTATTCAATCTGAAATAGTTTTTAAAGATTTATTAACAGATATTTATATTCATAACATTAAGAAGACTTGTGTTTTCTGCCTCAATTGTCCAGATGATTTATTCTGCCTCTAACAGATATAATTTACAGATGATGCTGTGAAAGACGTATTTTACTTCAAATTACCTGAGGGAAGATTTTATTCAGAGAAGAAGTTTCTATAATTTGACTGAAAGAGTTAGTGATTGGTTAAAGCAAGAAGTAAAGGAGGGTGGAGATAGTAATTAAAACTAGTAGGAAAAGGAAAAGAAAAAAATCCCACTCATAATATTAACAATATTTTTTCTACTTTCTTTTCAGATCAAGATATCCTGAGGTATCCTTCATTGCATCAAATATCATTATTAACAAAAAAAAAATACTTTTAGCTATTGTGAAGACACAGAATTGAGAAAATACGTACTTACATTATAATATTAATTATGTATCTCATATAAACAGACCAAGTTTACAGTTCCTGTTTTCTCTTTCACTTTCACTTTGTTTTTATTAACTATGCTCAAAAGGAAAAAAACCCTGTGTTCTGAAGCCTGATGCTACATTCCCCAACAGAAAACATCCATGTGAAATTAAAACACATTAGAAAAGAGAAAGCAGACAATTTTGTTCTTGAATTCTACTCTCCCATACATGCTTGCTGTGGAAAAAAGACTGACACATCATCTTATCTGTTGCTCAAAATAATTAATTTTATGGCACAGAATTTTTAAAACCTTTGATTTTATATTGCCTTCCTAGCAATAGGTTGGGATACTGTTACAGAAGATGAACCCTTTTACTTGGCAAAGTTGGATGTTTTATAGAGAGAAAGTAAAAATCAAGAGGCAAACCATAGAATTAGTGAAAAGTGTGTAGGGGAAAGAAAAAGTGTTAAGGAAAGATGAACAGCATGAAGTTTATGTCTATAGACAAAGTGTTACTCAGTGGTCACGTAATTGAAAAGAATATAGTGATGTAATTCTGTCTCCTGTCAGATTGCTACTGTATGTTTGGAATTTTTTTCCCCTAACAATTTCATACTGCAAGGTTAATTGCTCTTTTGCTTTTCTCATTCACTTTGGACAACTTAGGATCCAGGACAACCTTGATAAAATTCCACAATTCCCATATTAATCATGGTAAGCTGACAGTACTGTGCAATGATCAAATCCCTGAAAGGATTGAAACCACAATTTCCAACACAAATTAAATAATATCTTGAACTTTTGGAAGGTAGTTGTCAAGGCACTTTTTCAAGTGCCTTGAGAAATGGTCTTTGAGTGAATTTTAGTAAAAAACCATCTACATACTCTGGTATACAAGCATGTAATTTTATTTGTATATATAAAATTTAAATTAATAAATAATATTTAGAAAATCCTTCTTAATGTTCAGAATTGTAAGGAGTATAACTGTATTGCAACACTGGTAATCAGTTAGTGAATAAGGGACTGCACCAGAGTCTTCAGATACAGAAAAAAATATTTACCTTTATTCATCTGAGATATAAGTCAGGAGGACACCACTGGCTGTGAGAGCTTAAAGTTCCAACTTTATTATGATCTCACTGAACCCTCACTATCCACAGATTTTCCATATTTTCTTGGTGCTGCAGGTATTCTTGCTGGATTTTTTAACTGACTAGTTCAAATGAGATCCAGTTGTTCTGTAACAAGGCAGGGTATCTTTGCAGATGGAAATGCTGTCCCTGCGAAGGATTGCAGCAGGCTACTGAAAGTGTTAAGGGATGTTGTAGGTGACAGAAAATCCTTTACAGGATTCTCAGGTGACATGGAATGCTGAATATTTATCATTAGACTTTATTGTATTTTACAGATCTTTCTGAACGATATAGGCCAGAGCCCTCTGTAATTCAGAATTTGTAAGAACATATACATGCAAATAAAGAATGGATTGATATTTTTCTTTTGTACTCTTCAAGACAGTGTTAATTTCTCTTAATTAAATGTAAGCTCTTTCTTGGCTTTATATCAGGTAGGGTATTAATGATTAATTTTCTTTTTTTTTTTCCATATGTGAAATTTCAGGGATTCTTTTGGTCCACATGTCAAATTTGCTTCCAAAATTTAGTAGCTGAAAATCTGACTGCCTTAGAAAGGTGACAGACAGAACACATTTTCTGCTCTGCCAACACAAGAACTGAGAGACAGAAGAATTGTTTCACATTATTTCACCTGATATTTTATTTTGATGGAGTCAGTATGAAAAAAATAATCCAATATAAAATATTATGTGCTATTATGGTAAATACATTCATTCATGTTGATGCAATTGTACTTCATTTACTCTAGGAACAGAACACTCAATAAAATATTTATCAAATATCTACCTAACAAGGTATTCTTATGTAGCAAGTAGTTACTAAACAACATCTCCTTCAGATAAAGCAGCTAGCTTTTCTCCTCTAGTGTCTGAAATCATTATCCTGGTTCCAGAGTTTAGTCATGTTTTACAGAATCATTTTTAACAGATAGTTGCTCCTTGCTCTTATACTTTAAAACGTGGTGGAGACTCATAAAAGGCAATTCTCACAACGGTGGAGGTGTCTAATTTAATGAAAGATTTATCAGTTGAAGGATGTCAAGCAGCAGTATCAAGTGACCTCCCTCAGGAATGAAATTTGGCACATAAAGTTTTAAGCTACAGATCATTTATAGCACATGGGCCTTGCTACATTTTTAAATAGAAACCCTGCTTATTCACAAATAGTTCTGAAATGAAAAAAAAAAAAGGATGTAAACAGTGCTGAATATAGAGAACCTGCAAAAGTAAAAATGTGGGAAAACAGGGTCAGAGACTGCAAGAGAGCAGTGTGCTGCACCTGGACTCGGCTTAAGAGATTTTCTTTCCAAATATTGCTGCTACTGAACAATTAGTAAGGTCTGATGGCAGCTAATCAGAAACTATGGGGTGGTAAAACTGGTGAAGAAATTAGGTAAATAATTCCTTCAGCTAAAATCTGTTGCCTAAATTAAATTATTTCCATCCTTCCCTCTTTTATTTAGCTATCAGATCTCTGCTGGTGTGTTAGATATGCCTGATCTCACATTTTGTGTCACAAAACACTAAATGTTGTTGTTCTTCTTCTACAGTTCAATATAGCGTATCATGCTTTGTAAAATTTGTTAAGACCTTCATTCTAAATATAAAAATAGTGTCTCTGTTTCATTGAAACTTTGCATAGAAATATCTGCACAAATACATGGACCATTCCAAGATCCTTGTAACCATAGTATCCTAAGCAGGAAGACATTTTGAGAAAACAGGTTGGTTCAAATTCCTATAAGAATTACATAGATTTGCTTTGTTAGGAATATGAAAATCAATGAAGAATACAAGTAGATAATATGGGTGGACTGGAATTTATTGAACAGC
The DNA here is from genome assembly GCA_017589585.1 of Phylloscopus whistleri. NCBI lineage: Eukaryota > Metazoa > Chordata > Aves > Passeriformes > Phylloscopidae > Phylloscopus > Phylloscopus whistleri. Next base: position 1,694,628 of record JADMLD010000722.1, read on the forward strand.
CTATGAGGTGGTTTTAATTTTGAAAGATAAGGAAGTTTTAATAAGAGATTTATAAGATTAATTTGCTTTCATTTGGAGGATTTTGTAGCATTTTGAGGAAGTTATTACAGATCCAATTTTTTAAATAACTTTTTAAATTGTGCACCATTAATAAAATTACAGACATAAAGGATACAACTACAAATTAACGTACATCAATGAAGCACACCAAAGGTTCTCTGAAATATGTTAATACACTAGAATAATGAAGAAGAAAAAAAGTAAAATTAAGAAAAGAAAACCTAAGATAAATATTCTGTCTTTGCATGTCAACCTCTTATAGCATTTTTTCATAAGGAACTCTAAAACAGCTCAGAGTTAGTATCCAACATTTACTTCTTATAGTATGGGAAAAATTACACAATCTCACCTTCCCATTTCCTGTATAGCACTTGATAATGTCTTCCTCAAGAAGAAGTAAGCTTTTAGTAACCAGATTTATACTCTCCATGAAGAATTAGCAGGAGTCACAAAATTGTTATTAAACCCTCTGGCACTGAAACTAAAAAACTAAATTAAAAAACTTTGTTGTAAAGCACATCAGATTTCTTCTATAAATCATGAAACTAAATACATCTTTCTCTCATTATTGGGATGGTCTAGAACAATTTGTACATCAGATACTCAGGTTATGATGCTGTCAATCACATCCTGTCTGGAGACTCTTACAACTCTAACCTCATCCATTTCATCCTTACCCATGTCAAAGTTATTTTTCACAACACCGTGTTTTTTCAGATCATGACAGATAACTGATTATCTCATCATATGCTGAACTTTTAATAAGGCACTTTGATCAAGACGTTTTTGAATATTCAAATATCAAAAGATATTTGAATAAGTTACCATAAAGTCCATAATGCAATGTGTCTGCAAAATGTCTTTTGCATAAAATTTGTATCACAAGTCTATTATTGCAGCCAAAAATTAAAGACCATTATACCTCTATGAAAATTTAATATGTATGTTACATATTTTTCTTAGGGATAGTGGTCAGCATACATGAAATTATAACTTACAGGATACGGTTAAACTTGCATAACGACATAAAGCCAAGAGCTGTGTGAAACACCCTGAATATGCTCTATACAACCTTAGACACAAATACACTTAATAGACTACACTGGAAAAAGAACTTATCTTGAAAAAAAATCCAAAACCATGCTTCCAACAGATCCTTCTGCATTTGCACAGGAGAGAAAAACGCCTTAAATGAAATGAGTTGTCGAACATACTAGATTTCCTCCAGCTATATTTGGAAGTGAAATGAAATTAAATACTATTCATGAAATGGTGACCACCTCTTTCTGCAGTTTGTTTGAAACAAATAACCAAGTGGACTTGGTGCTAGAAGTACACCTTCATTGGTCCTTTTAAATGAATTTATTGACTTGAACGGTAGAACATGTTTGTAAGAATTCCTTGCCTGTAACATATTGCTTTGTGTCTACTTAGTTGTGGTTTCAACCATGTATTTGTTTATACAGTTGCATAATTAGATTTGCATCAAATTGATTATTTGAATCTCTTCATATTTAAGATGCTCACACACTACATTTGTGCAAGTTGGGTCTGTAACTGTGCTGACACTAATTTATTGGAACTAGGGTTTCAGAATATTTGAAAATCAGTCTTAATAGGTTTTCCATTTGTTCTGGTTTTGGATTTTACAACAGTCAGGAGTTTTGTGCAGTACACCGTAAATTTTGCTATGTCTTTCTCCTTATAATACAACTAAAGCATGTCTGACTGAATTACCCAATGAGATGCCTAATACATAGTCATTTCAGTGCTTTTTATGTAAACAAACCATCCTAAATTTTACACTAATAATTTCTTATTGATGTAGAATTCTTGCCTATAAAATTTAAAGTGACAACTTCCTACAATATGAATTTTGAAATAATTTACAGGACAAAATAAAACAGTCATCCTTATCTTCTTGAGACATAAAAGCCAATGTAGTGCACTGAAGTATGCCCAGTGATCCAAAGATTCGTATTGTGCTTTGAAAATTATCATTCAATGAAATTGAATTTGTTCTTTATCAAGTATTCAACAGATGCTTCTAATACCCTTCTAATTCACTATGTTCAGACTCATATTATTTTAATGTAAAAACTTATAAAATATTTATAAGGAGATGGTGCAAGAGTACTTTTTAATTATGTTTATGTCTTTCTGCTCCATTTAAAATATTTATTGCACCATGAGAAGATATTTAAATTTGGAGAGAGTGAACAAGAAATAGAGACTTTGTAAAGCTTATATAGATTATGCCAACATCAATATCTTACATTATTTTATCTAATTAAAGCATATTGTGGAGAGTTAATTGGAAAAATCCTTGTGGGTTTGTTTTTTTTATGAGCAGTAAATCCTTTACAAGTTCCAGCAAAAAAAAAGGAGGGGTTGGCATAATTTTTTTTATTGCTTTTTACCTCTTGAAATGTTTGTGCTCTGTAAGCTTTTAATGCAAGAGGGAGATTAGACATACCTAAGGTGCTCCACTCTATGAAGTTTTGAGTAGCATGTGTCACAGTCGTGAGCAGGTTTCCAGGATATTGGAGTCACACTTAGAAGAAGGCTCAGCTGAGAAAGCCAATGTCAGGGCAGGACACACTGAAGTTGGGAAGCTGAAATCAGGAAGAGACATTATAAAGAACCAGGATAAGACATAATTGAAGTCAATACTGAGCATCAGGGAGTAGAGTCAGAAATCCAACCAAGAAAATGGGCAAAAATAAGGACTCCAACTCTGTCATTAAATTTTAAGGATACTTCTTTTTCCCCCTAGACACTCATGTGGTATCAGTCTAAGGACCAGAAGATTTTACTTGGTGTTACACTATTTTCAAGTCAAAAGTTGCATGGCTGCTGGGCATTCTCCATGACTTCTGGATAATTTTTATTGACTACCAGAGTACTCTGGTAATGGATAAAGATTCATAATCCATTGTAATTTTTTTCCCAGTGTGGAAAAGGGATGGTGTGAGAACTTTGATACCCACACATCTTTCTATTACAGCTTAGATGGGAAGACATAAATGAAGGTATTTTAGAAATCAATTACATCTTGCATTCAATAACTTGCCTTAAGGTTTTCTTACTAGATATGATTTCATTTGATTAATTTAAACATATCACTAAAACACTTTTGAAACCTGTTTGGTTTTGAGATCAGCAATAAAAATGGGAAAGATATGCCAGTTGTTTAAAATTGGTATATTTTTTGAGACTGAATAGGCTTTCAGGTAGGATTAATTGGAAAAAGGATCATGCCTTCAATAAAGTAATCCAGAAAGTCCTCTTCCAGAGTTCTTGGAGCCAAGAAGCACTTCAAAGAAAATAGACACTCCTTACAAATAACATTTTGAGTTATAGACATTGGAAGCTTAATGGATGTTGATAAAAAAAATAATAAAAAAAAAGGCTGTATTTTCAAGAGGGAAAATAAAGGAAAATGAACTGGTCTCTAAAAGCCAATTCTACAGTAAGCCAGAAAGACATGAAAGTAGACAATAATAAGGTAAGCACATGTTATGTCAAGGAAGATTATCCATGTGAGGTATTAGGAAAGTTAAAGTGCTAAATTCAGATTCATTTAATTTGTGTATTACTGGCATTTTAAATGATAAAGGTATAATAAGTCTATATGGACCAGACTGACTGGAAACTGACATTTTGTTTCACTGAACCAAATTAGGTGATTCATCCAAATGCATCAGCAGTAAAAGTAAATGTGCCTCTGCAATTCTTCAAGCTTCCAAATCTTGATGTTACCTTTATGCTATGCAGCAATCCATCCAGGCTAAGTAGTTATAGGACAGCTCCTCAAAGTTCATTGCCCTTCAGAGATGTTCCTCTAAATGAACTTGTTTGGAGAAAGAAATCACCGAGTAAAGATGATCTTGAAGACCTCAGAATGTTTGAAGTAAAGATGAAAAGAGCTCTGCAGCACTGCTCGTTTTCACCTGCCCCCATGGCAGAACTCATTCTACTGGCATTGGCGCTCACACAAATGTGGGTGGTTATATTCTGCCACTGACTTAGGAAACTGAGAGCTCTGAGGGCATATTAAATACTAGGAAAAGCTTTTTAAATGGGTGGAAAGTAGATATCCACCAGAGGCCACACAGCCTTTTCCACTTCACTATTTCATGTGCATTGATTCCCCTCCTTCCAGTCAGATGAAAGACTATTCCCGATCAGGTATTTATATAGTGGTATATCACACACTCGGGTGCATCAGAGCTCTGTTCCCCTCTCAGAAATCAAAAGTCTAAAATGTGCCTATTCTTTTGGCTCTGACAGTCAATGTCAAAAGCAAACAGATCTATAAGGGAGGAGGTAAGGGAAAAATCAGTGTTTAGCAAAAAGTTTAAGTAAGTCAGTCATATGTTATTGTCTCAAGCAGAATGGTCTTGAGCCAATTTAATGAAGGGAAGTTACAATTGACTTTGAAAGGATTAATTTATACTCTTGAGTCTCCTCAGATGTAGAGCTAATAGAAAGCTGTCTGGATACTTGAGTTTTCACACATCTTGCAGCTCAACTAGAGATTCAAAAGCTAAATCAAACACTCTGGGACACCTGGGAAGACTTGGAATGCATACAGCAGTGAGGTGACTGCTCTGGTCAGGAGGGCTTTACTCCCGTTTATAACAATACTGATAGAGCTCCTCATGTACTCTCTGTTAATGTTATTCTTCTAACAGTTAGCCAAACAATTCAGTACAAATTAATTATATTAGTTACATGTTACCAATTTTACCCTTTCAGAATCCAGAAATTTCACAAGAAATGGAAGATTATTTACAGTATTTATGGTGCCTTGTCACTGCAGTATCAGAGCTCCTGATAGTTTTTGAGAATATTAATCCTCACATCATGTCATTTGATGTAGAATGTAATGGGGGAGGAGGAAAGATTAAGTTTATCTGGTCTCTGCTCCAGGCTCCTCATGTTTGTTATATAGTAAAACATTCTCTGATAAAAAGCAATTCAATAAGAGCAAAAAATAATAGACCTCAGGATTTCCTGTGGAGTGCCTTCAGCTGTGGCTCAAGATGTGGTTCACTTTTATTCAGGCTGTCTCTGATCCTGTAAATTTACTTAAGCATGCCTTTAGACTGGCAGCTGGAGCCTGGACTGTGGTCCAAAATACCTGTTTGCCTGCGGAAGGAGTGACTGATTGCCATACCACAGAGTGGCACCTGCTCCCTTAGAAGCAGGGCAATCCCAAACCTCCAGCCCTTGTGCTGAGTTTCCTGGGGGAGGTCAGCTAGCTGTACAGGACTTCAGCCAAGTGGCAAACACAGTGCTGTAGATTATATCCATGCTCTTGCACCTTATCTGTGAGTTGAAATTTCAGAGATGAGACACCTCACTGTCCCAGGACCACATGAATTAATAGCACAATTATGAAGAGAGCTAATGGTGATCACCAGCTCTTTGGAGAAAAAGAGCATGACCTCTTCATATAAGGTGTCTGTTATCTGCTGTGAGTTTCAACAACTGGATTTCAAACAAAATTTTCAGAATTTTCATTGTCTGAACCCAGAAAAATGTCAAAATTACACATATTCCTTTATGCACCCCTCCATGACAAGATTTAGGATATTTGTAGCATCGTTGTCTGTCTGTAATTTCTATTTGCTTTAGTCCTTCATTTTTAAAGCCATTGGAAGTATTTTTCTTGTTTTACTTTGTAATGATGATAAATTTCTGTAAAGCAGATGAGGTACATGACCCAGACTATAGTTGGTGAGGGATCTGCAATACATATTTCAATCATACCCTAATAGTACAGTGATGGGCTTTGCTGATAAATGGCAAATATAAGGTCAACATTGATGTCAAGATTTGGTACCTAGGTAGTTCTTTAAACACATAGATTCTGATCAAGTACTCTTTGCTGCTAGTTTCCGTGGTTTGTTTTTTCAAAGAATCTAATTTAGCTGGTTAATTAATCTGTACCTCAAATAAAACACTATGGTCTTTCTAAATGTTAGATTAGAAGTGAAATATGGTATGCCTCAAATGTATTGGTAATTCTTTAAAGTATTATTAATCCAAACATTTTAGAAACACAAACTTTCTAGAGCCTCACAGCCTTGGCAGAGCTACAACTGGAGGCAAATACTGCTCAGAGTTTCTTTTCTTGATCCTGAGATTGTGAGGGTGGCCTAACTGATCTCAAGTATGAGCCCCTGTAAGGCTGTCCTAATCTGCAGTGTTATTGGTCCTTAAGCAAGTATGCACTTAGCAGGAGCTTAAAAACGCATTTAAATTCTGGACTACATCTAAATTTGGGAAAACAACTAGAAAAAGAGGTTTTAAAATTCAATCCTTTGTTGCCAAAAGTGTCACTTTAAGACCAATTTACATTTCTCTGGTAGTGCAGTGTACCTTTATTGGACCAGGAAGAATAAGGCATCTAATGCAATTAAAATTTTAAGACATAAATCCATTTGTAGATTACTTTTTTAATATGTTCAACCCTGAAAATGTAGATAAAAAATACTTCTTGATATGAGTGAACTTTTCTGGAAGATGTTCAGTGGTACACAAGTTACCAAATTGTAAACAGAAATATTACACTGAAACATTATACTTTGGTTATACATAGCTCCCTATATTATTGTTTATTAGCCCCTTTTGTGCTTCCAATCTGCAGAAGAAGAGGGATTTCTGTCTCCTGGTAACCAGCTGAGGGGTATAAAAGCATTAATTTCATTCTACTTCCTTTGAAGAGTTTGATCTAAATTCAGGGTTGGTACAGTTTGCTATATTGTTTCTGATATTTTTGTGCTTTCACACTCCTTTGCATAATGCTCTTTGTGTCTTCATCACTTGAGTCAGCCATAACTATTATGCTTTCTGAAAATCAACTTTCCTGGCTGAAATCACAGTCAAAAATACTTCTTGAATGCATAAGTAGCAGTCGATGTTTCTAAGCCATGTTTGTACCTGAACCTGCTGCATACTCTTTTCATGAACATAAAATGGAATTCGTGGTGGGGCAGAAGCAATGAAAGATGAGCTTTGTTAATGAGTGATGCCTCACCGACTCTTCCTTGATTAACGTCAAAAATTGCTGATCAAAAAACTCTCATGTTCTCTCACTGACTGGTTTCTAAGTATCAATTAAAATATCTTGTGAGAATGGTCTTAATAATAGCATAAAATTCTGCATGACAGAGAGAGTCAGTAACAGAGCCTCTCATTCACCTGAGTCTCAAAAATGGGTCTTAAGTGAGGATTACTTTGAGGCTATAACTCAGCCCTCTGATCTAAAATTTGCTGTATATATGTTGGGTTTGGGTTTGTTTTTTTTTTTTTTTCATTTATTCATGTTCCTTCGGGATACAGCAGACAAGTCCTCTGAAGATAGAACATTATTCCAAACTCATCAGACTTTACTCCAGGACTTTGGATTTTTCCTGCAGCATCTTCCTTACTCTCTTTTCTTTTGTCAACTAGAAAAAAAACATAATGGAAAGGTCTTTGTGAAGATTCAATTAAATGTTGAGGATACATCATAACAGAAAACTTGTTTTTTCTTCTCTGGAAATATTGCTTTCTTTCAATCTTAATTTCACTTCAGGTTCTTTTCTCTGTGCATGCATGGAGGATACCTGATAAACCTTGAGAAGACTTACAAAATTCCTGTTTCCATTGAATCCTTGTATTTGTTTCAAAATGCAGGTGCTATTGCTAAGGAGCAAGGAAAAGGATTTATTTTCTCTTTCAACACTAACTCTTCTAGTGAGAAGACAAACAGAAATGAATCTTCCTTAGCTCACTAATATATCTGCAAACAGCCATTCAAATATGCTTCTCTTTTCCTGTGTTTGGCTGATTGACAGTTTATGGGAAGAACCATCAATTCATTTGAGCAACTAAGAAGGAGCAAGCAAAATATCACCAAGTGGGAGTCAGGGCACTGACTCTTGATGCCCTTCATCTGTGCTGCTAAAATGAGGAAAAAAGATGCCCCAGTGGCCTGAGAAAGTTGGAATAAATGAAAGCCATCTCTTCTTCTTTATTTTTGCTACCTTAATCCTGGAAAAAGAAGACATAAAACATTGAGAGGACATACAGTTTTTCTGTAGAGGACAAATAAGGGAGAAAAAAATCATGTAGAAAAAACAGATCTTTGGAAAATAAAAAGCTCAAAAGGCAGCAAGTGTGAGTCAAAGTACGGAATTAGGCAAGAAATGTGGTGCACTGCACATTTTTGAATGCAAGACACAGTAAAGACAGTTAAAAATGTTTTAACAATGAAAATATCAAAACTTTTCTACAGAGTTTTGTCAAATTACTCCACTTACTCCTATTGGTTTTTGTCTCAGATCTTTCTTTCTGTTTTCATTGTTTCTATTTCTGCTGCATTCCCATAAGATATTCTAGTCATTTATTCACTTTGGTTTTCTCACAGCTAGCCTTTGGACTACTGTTTGCAAATTCTGCCTTTACTATATATAATGAAATTGTCTTGACCCCAAATAGACATTGTAGAGCGTCCTGGCAAAGTTGCTTGTTTTAAAGAAGAGAAAAAATGTGTGAGAAGCAGATGCAGGATAGATAAGTTCTATTTCAACCATTTCTATTTACCAGTGCACAGCTTTTCCAGCTGGAACCCAAACGCAAATTTGTTCAGCTAACACGAAGTTGCTAAGAGCAAAAGCTTTTCTCACTAGTGTCTTCTGGGGCACTTCTTATTTCCTGTTTCCAAAACAACCAGATGCTTTTCATGCCCAGGTCTCCTAACAGAAATTGCTAACTCATAGTTCAAAAACTCTGAGCCAAACGTATGTCTAGTGTGACTCTATAGTCTTATATCTGGCCCTCTGTTCTCAAAACTGCTTCATGACACATTCAGACTCCTCTTTGTTCTACATTAGCTGGCATTCTTTGGGAGCTATTACACACAGGGATATTTCCTGCTGGAAAGCTCATGCCAGCTTTCTGAAGTACTTGGCAGTAGCAGAGGATCATTTGTAAAATTAGTAGCCCACTTTTATCTGTTCACTTACAGCATTATTTGGTTAAGTGGCCCATTCTCTGAGAACACCAAGCATAGTACAATTCTGCTCTTTGTCACAACAATTGAGCAGTGCCAAAGCTTTGCTATTGAGCACAAATGCAGTGCTATGAAATATAAGTACTCCGCCATGGAAAATTTAAGACAATGTATTTTTTCTCCTCAGACATACTGTTCTTCTGTTTAATTTATCCATGCAGCACAATGGTGACTGATTTCGTCCTCTAGAGAAATCTGTCTAATTCCATTTGTCTCAGAACATTCAGGAACAGAATTCAATCTTTCAGACTTTAAAGATCTAACCTGCTTTCATTGTAGGAGCAATTGTGTACCTATTGAGTAAAATAAGAGAGAAGAGATTTCCCTCTTTTTAACTATTGCTTTCAAAATAATTTCTATCCAGGCACCCATTACCAAGTCTTAAGAGAAAAAATTCAATTTCGCTTAACATTTCAGCTCTGTACTCATAATGAATAGTGTTATGCCTTTGCAATTGTTACTTTATATGGTATTTGTGCTAGAAGTATCCTAAGTACCAGATTTAGCTTTATATACTGTTTAAGCAGGATTGAAAATTCAGGTTCCATTTGCCTCCCTCAAGGTGTGCCTTATCTGAATATATAATGTGTGCTGACAAAGAAGCAGTAAAATATGTTACCATGACACTTAAATAAATAGACATTTTAATAAGGTTTGTCAGGACATTACGATCAAAAGTATCCTTGATAGTCCCAATGACATCACAATTATTTTAATGATTCAAACATGGTAATCTTAAAGCTAACCAAGACTCTTAGTCACATTGCCCCCTTCTCAGACAAAATGTGGTCTAAGCTGGAGGCATCATGCCTGGCCTTGACATTTGTCGGCAGAATACTCACAAAGTTGTTAGCAAGATCAAATGTAGTTACTGTTTATAGTGCAATCCCTTTGCAGTATTTAACTTTCACTCCAGCCTTGCAGCCCTGTGTGTGGTACACAAGGGGAGAAAAAGGCAGTTGCAGGAATATGGTTGTTACCACACTTCACTTCCAAAAATCTCCTAGGACTGCTGAGTGTTGTCATCCCCTGTATGTCCTCAGGAATTTTGATCAATTATTTCCTCTTTCACATATAATGCAGGAGAAGAGGACTTTGTGGATTTTCTTAGATTCTGTATTATTTTTGGATAAAGTGAACGACGTATGGGAAAATTATCAAGTAGATAGCTAGTACAGGAACATCAAAGAACTTTTAGACTTTGACAGTCAGTCCAGGACAACTGTTTTAAGTACTTTCTCAGGACTCTAAGTTACTTCCAAAGTAGAAACAACAAAACTCATATAAACAGATGTTTTTAAATATCTGGAATTAAATGATAGAATATTGTCATTCCCACGTCTTTTTTAGAATATATTAAAATACCTAGTAATCAATGTAATATAAGAATCTGATGAAACATAAATGTTGCAAAGGCCCATCATGAGCACTACTTGCTCACATCAGAGAAATTCAGTGCAAGGCACATCAAATAACAGTACTGAAAGTCATGCCGGGTGTTTTCTGCAAATGTCCCCAAATTACTCAAACAACTATAGATGGTGTCTGCTTACACACGTTTCCTACTGTGCAAATCTGTTCACCTCACGTTAATTTCCTTCTACTGTGAATGAGCAAAGGCAACCATTAACATCAAGTTTATGGGGAAAGATTTCCATAAACAAGAAAGCTAGCTCCAGCAGAAGTATCCTGATTCAGTAAACCCACAGAAGAATTGCAAAATACCTCATGAGAGTTAGAATTATTCTTTTTAAGAGCAAGACACAGTTTTAATAACTGTGAATGTAGATTATTCTATTGTCTATTGGCATAAAGTTTAATTTCCCATCCCTCAGTAGAATGCAATATTCAGCGACATGGATTGTTTGTTCTTTTTTTATTTTTATTAATACTAATTTCTTCATTAATTGCCTTATGACTGCTTTATTGGTTTGGGGGTATTTTTTTCACATAGTTTTCTGGAGAAACTAGAACCTTCCCAAATCTAGCTGAATGAAAAATAAAGAAGGAAGTCATAAGTCTTCAAGTATCTTCCATGTGACAAGTTCTATCATTAACAACAACAAAAATGTCCTTCAAATCCACTTCAAGATTACGATTCTTGCTTTCTTGCTGTTGGTTGTCTTGTAAAGTTCTTTTGTATAATGAATACAGTTTTACGCATTGTATGCACAATTCTTGATTAAATATGAATATTAACCTAAAATAATATTTTAAAGCATTTCAAAAATTTATTTATAAATTCTTCTATCTCACTTTACAGATGGTAACACAATGGTAACTATTTGTTTTCCGAACCAGGGCATCAGCTATTCAGTTTGACTTTGGAACGTTTGCATTTACTTATTTTACATTTCCTTCAGCCTCCACAGCATTTACAAAACCCTGATCTCTATCAGTGAAGTTTCAAAAGAGTGAGCCACGATTGCCATTAATAATTTCCTCTCCTGGAGTAGCTGCTTGGGACACAAACCCAATTAATTCTTACACTATTTCCCATGACAGATTTTACTTTTCAAACCAATCCCTTTCAGACCCTTTTCATCTATGTCTTTTATGACACTAAACTGTTCTGTGGATTCATTCTGCCTGAGTCAATTATAGGAAAGTGGGTATTTTTATTATCTCTTACTTTCTACTCTCTCTATCTCATTAGTGTTATGCGTTACTAAGCAAGTCTGAACACAGACTTGGGTGTGGGTTAGCAATAAAAAACTAAACTAAACTAAACTAAACTAAACTAAACTAATAATTCCATGTGGTTTTATTCATTCTCTAAGTGACAAGTACTGATAAATAATCACCCAGAAAAACAATTCAAAAGTGGAGGAGGTGTGTCTGACTGAGCAAACTCAGGAAAGGCATTCTGCCTCAGGCCTGCAGCAGCTGAGAGATTGTGAGGAGTATATGGCAAATATGTCTGCTTATTTATATCAGTGGGACTTTGATAAGACATTGTTTCCCTTGGAAAAAAATTGATTTTTCACAGCAGTACTGAATAGAATGTCATAATGCTAAGTTTCATAAAATGACTAAAGCACTGACACCAGCCATTTCATGAAATGCCTGACACTTTTAGGCACTTCATATAATGACTCGGTGGAACAGCTAAATAGTGTAATAGAATGCCTATAATTCCAGGAACAACTTTCAGTCAGATCATGAAATGAATGATTTCTCAAGATGACTGTGAGGTATTTATAAAATCTTCACTGTGAGCTATGAAACAGGTGCTGTAAGCTGGGAGTTTGCCAGTCAGTATTCCAGGCCAAAGACAGATTGTTTTTGTGAAGTGGTATCATAGATTTGATGAATGGTCTGAATTAAAATGTCCCTTTTGCCATTTAACCTGATGCACTTTTTGTAGAAGAACAAATTTCAAATAATGGTAAGAGCAACAACATTGACGACAAAGTTATTGCTCACAATATCTTTTTAGAGAAAATAAACACTTTTACTGTCCAGGAAGCTGGCTGAAATGTTTCTGGGAAAATGCATTTTTGCTGAAATATATATTTTTAATGAGTTTAAATCTTTCAGGAAGCTGTATATCTTGCAGAAGATTGCTGAGATTCAAAGTTTCCAAGTAACCTTCTGAAGTGTTCGTGTCTGTGTGTGCACGTGCATGCACGTGACAGAAGCAAAAGCATAACAGCTGCTGGCCTGACTTTTCTGATCAGAAATTAATAGCATGTGATATTCTCACTTTTTTAAAGAATATTTGGCAAGTCCTGTCTTCATTCTCACATGAAAATCAAGTATGTTTAACACCTTAGGGTTACCAGAGAACAGAATACGTACCTTTCTGTCCATTTACACCACTTACTCAAAAAAGCTAAAATCCTGTCTCAGATCCTAACAACTCCTGCATATTGCTACAGTAGGATTGATACCAACACACCTAATTGAAATTGGTCTGGCTGGTCTGTTAGGAGGTGGTGCACTTTTATGACACAATTTTTTTAGAGATGTGATATAGAATGTTTTTAGTCGCTTTAAAATGTTTGCACGTGGTGGATAGCGTTACTCTGCAAAGATCATAACATCAAATGTTTTAATCAGTTTCAATTTGCATTCAAATTTTTTTTTAATTTGCATATGTCCAAATAGATGAAACATTAAGAGCTTGGATATAAATAACGGTAACAACACTATTCTCTTACTCTACAGTAATTGCATTGACTTCAGTGGAATAAGACCAGCATAAACATTGGAGTAACAGATAGGAAAAATAGCCCCTGTGTTTTATTATCATTTAGAAAATCTGGTTTGGATCTTCATTTTAAATAAAAATTTCTATCACAATTACTTCTCACACAGAGAAGCAATGAAAGGAAGATCCATACCCTGAATAAGCAGTTTTGTAATCAGCTGCAGGGCTAGAAATAAACTAGAATGTTAAAAATATTGGTGGATTACAATGTGGAAAGTGTTTTTCCAGTTCCATGGAAACAAGCGAGAAGCAAATTCACCAGTCTTTTCAAGAAAGAAATTAGCATTAATACGATTAAAAAAAAAACTACTGAGAACTTCCAAAAAGTGTAGGTGATATCTCTGATGGATAATGTTTTAATTTGCTTCTGGGCAAATTCAATAGTATCATTTTACTTTTAAACATGGCTTAAAATAGAAAAGAAAACATTTCATAACTTGATAGATAATCCTGCCTAGGTAGATATACATGATACATTGGCTTTGTAACCATTTGGAAGCACAAAAATATTTATTGAAAATCTCTTATGACAGCAATTAATGTAACTGAAATGAAAAATGACAATGCAAAAGCACACAATGATATCAGGTCACATCTAGATTATAGAAGAAGCCTGACTTATTTACAACATAGTCGTAGCCCAAGAGCAATGTAGTCTTACTAAAAAAAACCCATGATTTTTGTAAAGCTATTACTAAACAATGTTAGTTAATATACTACTGTCTTTAATACAAAACTTTTTGAATAAAAAAATTATTACTCCATATGTGAATGTTCCCAATAAGCTAATTTTACAGATTTGCTGATACTTCACTGACTTAGAGTTCTCAATTTAATGTTTTTATTAGTGTGACAGTATCATGACTAATGTCTTTATTCATGGTAAAGTAACATTGATACATACACATATACAGCCTTACTCACATTTAAAATCTCATGTCTTCTGTTCAGAATGTTGCCAGTTCTCTCCACGTTTTACTCTTATTGTATTAAGAACCACATTTTGTATAATCTTGCTTTTTTTTGTGAAAAACAAAGGGAAGGAAAAATTAAACCAGCATAACTCAGATCTTAAACATTAGTGAATTGCATATTAAAATGAACACTTATGTACATTTTTTCCTTTATTTGCATGGAGATTTTTATCAAAAAAACCTCTTCACATCAGATTCTTTTGGATATTAAAGATGATATCACCACCCTTTTTATGGGTAATTAGAGAATTTGCCCTTTGAATTATCTATTTCTTCTACCATCAACTAATAGAGCTTTAATTTAGAAGACAAAATATTAAATTGGGGCAGATGAATTCCATCCTCAGATACCTAAATTTCATTATAGGCACCTAAATCTACTTCTGGATAAGACTCTGTGCTTAACATCTCCTGCATACTAAATGTCTCTCAAATATTGTTTGGTCTTTTCTTTCCTTGAAGCACGTAATCCAAACAACCCTTGTCATCAGACTTCCTATTAATCTTTAGAATTCTGGTATGCTACCTATTACCTTCCACTTACTTGACCTGATCATTGCTACTGCCTGAAAAACATTTCTTTGTCTCAGCAACCTTTTTCATAACAGCACTGAGATGGGTCTGGAATCTTTCGCTGACACATTATTACTCTTTGATAGTCTAGAGAATGCACTTGGTACTAAAAGAGTTTTGCTGTTACCCTGATCTAGAGATAAACAAGAAAATTTAATAAGGTATCTCTCGTCATTGTAATGTCAACATAATAAACTTTTTTAATACTAATATAATTGGACTAGTTGTATTTTCAGTCTTCTAACTAAGCACTATCATGATTCTTCATTTGTGGAAATGTTACGTTTTTTGAGAAAGCATCATGTAGTGACATCATCATACTATATGCAAAGAAAGAACTAGTACCCCAGGTGTTCAGGTAATTGTGTGATTGGGACTAGCCATAAGAGTTATTAACAACTTTGGGGTGACAACAGCTTTAAATTTAAATTTTAGGAAACTAGAATTCCAGGCACAGCTAATGTTCTAAGATCACAATTACTTCCCATCTTCACCTTCCTATGATCCATCATTAGGCACCAAGATGTTCACTATGAATTCTCATCAGGCTGAACAGACAGTGCACCATGTGTTAGGGATCTCTTATGCTATTTATGCCAAAGGAAATCAAGTGAAGAAAACAAAGAGTTATCACCAGTCCTTAGATCTCATTTTGATGCTGCTGCGTGGATGGTTTAGAGCTGGGGTTGTGAGACTACAAAAGAGAAAGAGAGGAGAAAGCGAGAGAAAAAGAAACAGAGAGACAGAGGAAAGAGAGGAAAAAAGGGGTAGAAGGAGAGCCAATAAAAAAGAGAGAGAAGAGTGAGGTGGGCCAATCTACTCCCTTTTTAGTTTACTTGGTGCCCACCTCTGATGTAAATTAGACTTTTCAGATATCACACAAGCACGGAGAGCCCTTCCTCGGGAAGTGAATTGGCAGGGACAGGAAGACAACACTGAGCACGAGTCTCCAGGTGGAGCAGGATGTTGGCTCAGAACGCCTCTGCTCCGCCTCTCTGGACCCTCTCCTCTGACCACTTTTCCTGCAGCAATACTCAGAATTTTTGAGACAAAACGTGTGTAGGCCTGGTCCTCTACACAACTGTGCAAGCTCAGTTTCTTTGTCACTTTTATCCTACACATCTTGTATACCATTTTGCCTGGCTGCATAATAATGCCTGCTTTTAACCTTCCTCCTGTGGATTCTGAAAAATCCCTCCTTAGAATCTGGACCCACTCTGTTTAATAATTTGGCTTCTGGATCTCTAACTTAATCTACAGCTTAGATTAACATTAGTGCTTTCATTGCTTGAAAGATCTCAATAGAGAGAATTCTGATAATTTTAGAAGCCAAATGATATGTATGTTACATTAGCTGCAATTTTTGAGATGTTCACAGAGGTGCTAATATTTTATCTGCCTGTTTATATTCTTGAAACCATGCAAAATTCTGAGCCTTAGGTCAGAGCTTCTTTGTTTAAGCACATTATACCTGATGTAGCATTTTTTCTTCCTTGCTAGTTGGTAGATTATCATCCTTCACTGTCAGGCTAAAATAGTTGGAATAAAGAAATGGGATAGAGTTTTCAATCACAAACTGGGATATGGATATTAGGACCTAATTTGTTATATTTGAGAGCCCTAAGTGCACTCTACTATTTACTCAGCCTATAAATATGAAATTACTGTGGTCTGTATTTGGATACATTACTTGATTTTCATAGAAAATTTTTCTTCATTTCCACTGACTCTGACAACTACAAAGCACCTACACCCAGTGGTATGAGCTATGATGATTTAATAGACCTGAAAGTTTTGCTTTTTTTACTACTCTGGTTTACGGGAGGACTCATGATCACTCCACTTTTCACCTTATAGGAAAGTGAAAATGCTGAATGAAAAATATTTAAGTAAGATAAATGGAGAAGAAACAAGCTACATGAAACAAATCAGTGTTCTGAAGCTATAACTTATACTTTTAAATTAATTTAGAAGACCAGGCTTTATTTATCTTCCATATTGACTAGACGCCATGACCTGAAACAACTTTTATCAGTAGATTTCAGTTTCTAACATGATACAAGAAAAAGTCAGAATAATTTTCCATAGTTTTCATCCTCTTACAGAAGAACAGAATTTTTTCTTCCTCTTTAGCATGAAATTTTCTATTTCTAGAGGAATATTTTTGCTTGCTTCCATTCCCAGAGGACTACGCAAGTATGTAAAGAAAGCTAAAATTTTCACCATCTCTTTGCTGTCACACCTTGGAAATATTTTCTAGAGAGGACTGTGGCTGTGAGTGGAGAAAGAGTGATATTTTTTTTTCAAATTGTGGGCTTACTGCTGATGGAAAGATGAATTTTAATTTAAAGTAGGGTACTTAGTTGTTCTTTCGCTCTGTGTCATGACACACCTTTGACAGGTTTATTGCACTGATTTCCTTTACTGAATAGGGTGTGATCAGTAGGTGGTTCTCTTTTCTGGTCTAGACATAATTGCTATAATTGACTCCCTCACAGACTAAGGATGATCTGTCACTGCTTTATACCTCAAACATCTTAGCAAATAAAATTAATATAAACCATACCTAACAAATTGCCTGTTCCAGGCTCTCTAAAGAATTTAACAATATTCTGTTTGCTATAGCTTGAAAAAAGCTCACAGCATCTAAGAATAATTACCTAAATTTCTACATCAACATTTAATTTATTCTGAAGAAAGCAGTCAGTCTAGTTCTGCAAAGCTTTTCCAAAATGCTATTCAACACCTTGTATTACATAAAATTCTGGCGTTCAGTAAGTATATACTGGAATGGGACAGAAGTTACAACTCAGCAGGCAGACAACAGTCAATCCATTCTCTCTGAAACATTCTGTCTAGCAAAAGTCTTTTGTATGCCAGATAGTCCAAGTTTTAGGTACCTTATGGTGTTATCATTAATTGTAAAACTGTTTCTTTCTGTATCGATCACATTTAGCGTAAGAGCCTGAGATGGTAAAATTGGTGTGTGCATATTTCCTCATGCAGTTAAATGATACAGATACAGTATAATTTGAAGATAGTTCACATTTCATGTATGTTAAAGGAAGCTGGAAGCATTTACTAATCCCTGTTGATTAGAGCAAAATAAGGGTGAGTATACTGGCTTGGAGTCTCAGGTGATACACATTCAAGCCTGTAGCTGTCTCATTAAATACTAAAAACCAAAGTTCTGCAGCTGATTTACTAAGAAGCTGTCATTCTGTACCAGTTTTTCCTCCTTCTGGATCTTCATGAAAGGTCATCCTATAATGTTAATTATGCAAAGTGAGCAGAAGAATCCAACTGAATTTTGAGCCCAAATTTCCCCACAAGAGAGGTGATTTGGGATTAATCCCAAAAATTTGCCTCTGACTACTGCTGGGAGAGCTACAGGTTTAATTGTTCTGACACTCAGTCAAAACTCAGATCCATCTGCATTACTAACAGTCCTAGGCAAGACTGGATACATTAATAATAACTTACTAATCAAAGTGATTTACTTACTCACTAATTGCCATTTGTAATACTTAGACTATTTGTTCATTAATATATATTTTTAACAGTTTCTGGTTCGGAGGTTATTTTCATTGTAATTAAACACATATATATCTTAAAATATTCATCATAGATTCATCATGGCAAATAAAATGGATAATTCCTAAACCCCATGTTTTTACTTCTTTAAGTTAACTTTCGAAGCAATCACTCAGAAGAGAAGGGCATTATCTGTCAAGATAACCTTAGAAATTCTTTGAGAAAAGAATTGTCTTTGGTCCTGAAAACAGCACAAGTAATGCATTTTAAATTTAATTTAAAAATTAATTAAAAAATTAATTAAGTTTAATTAAATTCCACTTTCTTTAAATATGGAAGTCATGAGTTATATCTTAATTCTGTTTTTGTAACCCTTAAAACTATACATTGGAAATTTGATTACACCTTTTTTATAGTAAGTCTGACATATAGAATGAGTTTATGTGAAGTAATGTGAAATATATTGAAGTGACCCTGTGGTGAAAATGAGATATTACATCACAAATGCAGAATTTCTCCAGAAAGAGAAGGAAGATAAGAAAGAGAAAATCTACACTGATTCCCTCCCAGGGAAAGAATGGAGCCTGAGTTCCTCCCATTGCTACCCCAAAAATGCAAAAAGGTAAGGATTTAGGAGGGCTCTGGCAATAAGCTTGAGTTTGTGCTTATGAGACAGTCCTCAAAGGCAGTTTCTCTCACTCCTTCTCCTTCTCTTCCCGTCCTGGATTCTCTGATGTCTGGCGAGAGTAATTTATGATGCAGTCTTAACAGTTAACAAGCAAAAATTCATTTGATTTATCATTTTTGTTCAGAAAATGTCTTATTGTTCCTCTAGATGCTTTTTATCTTTTTTATTAATAAGAAAATTTTTTGAGTCTGTGGGCTTCAAAACTGAAATTGGTACTAACGTTTTAGCCCATGCAATTATCATATTTATTCAGAAGCAGAAAAGCATCTACTAAAACATCTACTAACCATTCACGGAATGAGGAGTTATCTGATCAGTCCTGGTGTAATGGGCTTGCTAATTAAAGATTTTGATGAATGGAGGAAATGTCCCCCAAAGTACTTTTCTCTCAAAATTAAACCAAGAGCAAGTAGCTAACCTCTGGCTTAGACTCACCAGCCCCACAACCCAAACAAGAACTCCAAGTTTGCTCAAGCAGCTAGAAGTGTAGTGGTTGAGAAAGATGGAAATTCAAATTTAATAACAGCTTTCTTTTTCATGTAGCATATGAGTATGATAAGAAAACCTATATTTATTATGGAAGTTCAGAGGAAAGAGATAAGGGCTTATGATTCTCTTTTCTTGATTTCTAAGCATTCAGCTGTTTGGCCTCACATATAAGAGTCTACTAATCATTAATTAATCAAGAAATCCAAGAGGGAAAGTTTATTCCTGTGCTAAGATTTTTTCTCTTGTATTTCAGAGGATTTTAAAATAAATAGACGCTCTTCAAGGACTGAAGCCAAGTAATTATTTTCTTTTAACAAGCTTATTAGTTTATTGACTAATGTTGAAGTGGGCTTCCCAGTTATTATATTTCATTTTGGGAACATTATTTTTGAAGAATGATAGCATGATTAGTGTTATATTAGAGTTTCATAATTTGCAATGCTATAGTCAAGGGTTTGCCAGCATTTACATTTCATATCCCTTTGCTTCAATGGCTTCTTCCAACTTAGCTATTAAAAGAACTTTTCACTGCTGGCCCATGAGTCTGTTCTTTCAACAAATTAGTATAAAATTATTTCTGTAAGTTTCATTAAGGTTGAAAGAACTTGCATAATTTTTGCAATTTTTTTAATATAACCAAATTTTACAGTTTTGATTGAAGTCATACTTCAAACAGCATTTTATAGGCATATATATTTGAAAGGCAAATATCTAATATGTATAAGTATCTGGACACTTCATATAATAAGGGGCATAATTTATATTTTCCTTTCTACATATCACGGAAAACATGTAACTTGAAGTAACTTAAAACTTGTCAACATCATTATGGTAAGGACCAATATAGAGTTAATGAGAATCCAGAAAAGTTGAAAGCCTTCAGAACATACACAGGAGTAGCTCACCTTGTGTTTGGTAGTTCATCTTACCTAAAATGATGCAGTCTTGATTCTTGACTAACATATATATGGTTTCTTGACAATCTGCAGGCAAGAAGAAAATTTTTTGTCTCCCAAAGCTGACTCACATTCTCATCAAAAGCAAAGACACTGATTTTTCAATGCAGCTATTCAGCCACTTACATTCATACATTCATGCATACGTTCACTGGTATTACCATCAAAGGGATAAGTGCCCACTCTCCTGGATTGGCCTGCAATACTAAAGCAGAAGTTCCCACGCAGCTGAGCCAACTATGACATTCGTCACAACTGAGCAACCATCTGTCTGCATATAAAACAGGTTTTTTACTGTAGACTAAATGCTGTACAGGAAATTTGTTAGTTCTCAAAACACAGTCTGAATGTATTTAACTTAGCCATATATAATGTTCTATGGAATTGAGCAAGTGTAGTCGTAGCCTACTACCCAGTTGGTTTGAGTTTTTTTTCTGACAAGAATAAATGTTAGGAGGAAGATTCATCCAGAGATTTAAGAAATGTTCATTATTTAAGTGCACAGGCACTGGTTATATGGTATGGAGGATGGAGAGGCACAAACAAGGCCAGCAGGTTTGTTAACTGCTTTTTCAGACTGTTATTTATGTTTCTTTTCTCGGAATGGAGGAAGAGAATTCTTTTCTTGGAATGAGCAGTTTCTTTATCTATAAGACTGAGTGCCTGTTACAAATCTTCTTGCCTCTTTGTGAACAGTTATGTTTTCATCATGTCATCCTCTTATAGATGAATCAAGGTCAATCAATGGTAGAGGACACAGAAAAGAGGTATTGACAAGGGTTAGCAGGAAAGAGTATTAAACAAGACAAAGTAATGATGAATAGAGAGAGAACAGCAAAAGCTAACAAAAGAGCATTGGAAGCTCAGCCACTACTGTGCCCTTTGGACATTGAACCAAGACCACTGTAGTTTTGAGGTCATCTCTACTCTCTGATGGTAAGCTTAAGGAAGACATGGAGCAATTTTAGGCCCATTCCTGACTCTGAGACTAACTTATGATCTAAAGAGAAGCCAAGGTGGCTTCTTAGCAAAAGTCAATTTTTGGGTGTTTTTTCCAAGGTGGCATAAGTTCTTCATTTGTGTCCAAAGTACATTTAATGCCTGAGTTACTTGTTTCTCCATTTTTTTTTTTTTTTTTTTTACTTTCAGCAGCTCAATAATTTAGTGAGTGCAATCAGCAGTTTAGGAGATTAGGACCACAGAAGGTTTAATTGTGATTTAGAGCAGGATTTAATGAGCTTGCAACTTAACAGAGACCTTACTACAGTCAGTGCCTGCTGATTTTAATGTTGGATTACGAGAAAACATAACATAGACAACTTTCCAGAGTGTTGAGGGCCACAGTGAATGAATTCCTCCAAGTCTCAGAGGTGAAAAATAGCTCCTAGTCCAGGTTCTGCACTCCATCTTCAGTGCAGTCACCACTTATTTCAGTAGTTTTATACAAAAGCCAATTTCTTTCGAGCATTCATATATTAGTATTATAAATAAATTTTACAGGCATTGTGAAATTTGATTCTAGGTAAGAGAAAATTTGACAAAATTTACTTTACACTGATTTTTTTCCGATGTTTGTTTTTGTTTGGTTTAAAGAGTTAGATGAATTTCCATATAATTTTATGACACCATACACTGTAATAATAATTCAAAATTGAAGCACATCTATATTTAATGACCCATTGAATATATAGCTGTTAATTTCTTAAGCCACAATCCTTTCTAGAATAAGTGTGCACCAACTACTCTGTGCCTGCTTGGGAATCCAGTGATGCAAAGCATAGCCAAAGGGTTCTGCCCCACAAAATTCTGTAAATCGACCTAATCTTTGCATCTATTCTTCAGGGAAGTAAGATCCAAATGACAATAAAATTGGCATATCTTCATTTTCTGCATGAGAAAGCTGTCATGCCCGAAAGAGCTGAAGTTTGAAACCTGCTGGCTTTGCCATGCTTGTTATCATTCTTTTCCAGGGCAGCATGATGAGGTAGTTGGAGGATAGCTCTGCCTGCCACAGGAAATGTCACTGAAACTGCTGAGCTATGGTTTACAGTATAGGTGTGCCTAGAAATAAGCTCGTTTTGAACCTTTCTTCAGTCTCCTCAGACATCCTTTGCGTTGGGAGAACCTTCTCTCACTTGCTGCCTCTACTTAGGCTGGATACCAGACTGTTTTATCCACTATGCTGCAGCTTTGTCATATAGTTAACAATAGCACCCTCACAAACTGTTTCTGTTGATAAAGTCATTTTCCATGACTAAGTAAGGATATTAAGGTTTTGGAACTTTTTCAATTTTTGTAATTTTTCCTTGCACATGGACCTAGTGGCTTTTTATCATGTCTGAATTTCATTCCCACTGTTTACTGATATATTTTCAAGATGGAATTAATTTTAGAACTCTAAATTAGGTAGACAAGAATTTCTCTATTACTTCAAAAATAATTTCTTTTTTACCTTGTCCACAAGCATATATTCAGCAGGAATGTGCCCCTAGAATCTTAAAATTTTGACACAATTTAGTTGCCTAGCTTAGATTTGAATCTGTTCCTCCAATTACTTTCTCTTCTTTTTTGCTTTCTTTAACACTTGCCTCTATAGACAGGCTTAACTAGCTGAGAAATGCAATAGAAGTCTCCATGACTTTTATAAATGTATATAATACAACAACTCTCCCATTCTCCACAAAAGCCACAAATATGGTTTTTTTTCTGGGAGACTGATATTTTTTATGTGCCAAATTGATAATTAAAAATAAACAAAATATTTACATTAAAAAAATACAAACCTTGCAAAATATATATCTCTTTAAAATGTGTGCTTTGATTACCCAGTGTAATAAATACACTATAAAAAATAAAGACCCTAACCCCCCAATGCTGATTGGCCCCTGGTCTGGACCATCCCCCTAACCCTAATTGGCCAGTCCCCTGGCACCGCCCCTAACCCTGATTGGCTGAAACCCTAACACTGCCCCATACCCCTGATTGGCCCATTCCCCAGACCCACCCCCTAATCCTAATTGGCCAGAACCCTAGCACTGCCCCCAGTTCCTATTGGTTAGGGTCAGGGTTTCGGCCAATTAGGGTTAGGGTTAGGGTTAGGGTTAGGGTTAGGGGTTAGGGTGTTAAGGTTAGGGTAGAGGGTGTTAAAGTTAGGGGTTAGTGTTAGGGTTAGATTTTGCATGTTAGGGTTAGGGTTAGCTTTAGTATTAGGGTTACGGTCTAGTATTAGTGTTAGTGTTAGGGTCTTAGGGTTAGGGTCTTAGGGTTAGAGTGTAGGGTTAGGGTTAGTGTTAGGGTCTTAGGGTTAGGGTCTTAGGGTTAGGGTTAGGGTCTAGGGTTAGGGTTAGGCTTAGGATCTTTTTTTGGTGGAAAACATGCCTTTCAGTCTCTACTGAAGTAGAATTCAAATGCTATGCGTGCCTGAATTGTTTTTGCCAAACAGATCCTTTGAAACTACTTACCACAAAGCTTCTGTTTGTCAGAACTTTATATACCAGTCAGACTAATTCAGTCACTAGCTGTAAAGATTAATTATTATTTGCAGTCTTGGTCATGCTACATGTGTAAATTTAACTTGTGCTTTCAGGAAGAAACATCTAACAGGTGCAGCTGTAGATATTGTGCTGGCTCTAGACAATATGATTATTTGGAGAAGAAACATTCTCTTGAAAGAGTTATGGCGAGTATAATATGGCACTAATTCAGGTTTTTAAGATCCTGTTTATCTGCTATGCCTTATGAATGAGAAGTAGTGCTTGAGAGCTGTAAAATGTTTCATATTTACATGCTGTTTGATTATTTTGGCTTTTCATTTTAAGAAGATTAATCATGAAGAAATGCATCTTACCAGCTTTTTTTTTTTCAGAATTGCTATACTATACATGAAAACTAACTTTGAACTTTGTTTATCACCAATGTTATTTTAAAAGGAAATAAATAGCAATGATAATTTCAACTGCTTATATCTCTGGAGACCTTGGACACCAAACAATTAGAGATTAATTTGTCAATATTATAATGTTCTTGGAACATAACACAGTCCTACAGAATTTTAACTCTAAGGTCCCTTATTTTCCAGGTGTGGAATGGGAAGAATAAAAACCAAGAAAAATATTCTACTAGGTAAGATGCTCATTTAGAATCAGGGAGATCAAAGTTCAAGTCTCAGTTCCACAGGCTACATAGGTACTTAAATTAAATTGAAAGAATCCAACAGAAATGTTAGTTCTGGTAACAAATTTTTGCTGGGCATTTTGCAATTCTGTACATCAAGTAACTTCTCCAGCCTCCAGGGTTTTTCCAGTGACTGAGGGGCTCTCTTTGCTTGGTACTGAAAATTGGTTCATGGAGAAGCTGGATGGGAAGCCTTTCAGATTTATCAGGAAGTTTCACTTCATTAAAAGTTGTTTCTTTAACAGATTTGCATTTTAAATACCCATTTAGCCAATTAGGGGTGTGAGTTTTACTTATCAATACTCTCTTGTCCTTCATGACATAAAGGTCTACTCCAGGTGCTATGAAATCATAATTTCCTTCTAGAAATACATTTCTCTATTTTGGTTGAAGAAAGGAAGAGTGTAAAATGAGATATGCTAATTGTCATGAAAACTTCCATAGATCATCACAGCCAGGATATTAAAGACTTTTTCCTTAATCACTTAAACCAATTATGCAGATATAACATTTCAAAAGCCTTTAAAATTTCTTTTCTGGCTTGCCATTGTTTTCTACTTAAATTTCCTTGATTTGCATTTGATGAGAAATCTGTTCCTTCCAACAAAAATAATTACTTTTTCTCATAAGGAAGGTGCTGTTGCCTATAAGCATGGATTTTGTTGAGAATAATTGCAGGGGTTATAAATTATCTGATGTTTATGAAAGCAATGATCTCTCTTGTAAATTGCCATCAAAATGGGGATTTGATTCTTGCTTTGTTGAAACTGCTTAATGTCCATGTAAAACTAATGTAAGTATTAAATGCAAAATCTCTGTATTTCAAGGAAACCAACAAAGCTGCATACTAAATTTGACCAATGGTCTATTCTATCAAGTTACTGGCTTCTCTTTGACATTTAACAGGTGTCAGATGCCATAATTACATTATAATCTGATTATAAGACAGTTTTTCAACTCTGAATGTTCCACAATGGATTATAAAGTTGAAAGATTTATATGCATAATAACATATACTCCTAATTATATCATCGAAGTTTGTGTTTAGATTGAATCAGTCCTGTTTTTAATCTTGTTAAACACTTAGCATTGCAGCATTGGGTTCAACAGGTTATACTCAAGGGAAAAAGTAATAACCATATTTTAAATAATCCAACTTTCAGTTTTGCTGAAAATCAGCTTCTTGTAGGAGATGTGATGGATCTGACTGAGATTTCTTTATGTTGAAATGATAAAATACATTTTTAAGACAAAAAGTAGAGATATTTTTTTACTAGTAAAGGTAAGATACTCATGAATTAAAATGGGAAGCACTACAGATTGTACAGGTTGTTCATGGTGTCCAATTTATTAGCTAAAGAATGTACAACATCATATAAATACACTTATCTTCAACAATGTCTAGAGAGGAAAGGCAATGAAACCATTGTTCTTTTTACAGAATAAAATTCCATGGAACAGTAGAAAGACAACATTGTTCTCTTGACATTTAAATCAAGCAAATCGTTCACTTTTCATTTTTTTTCTAATTGTATACAGGACATTGAAGCAATGACCTACTACAAAGGAGAACTTAGAAACATTGCCGTATCATGAAAGGATGGTATTAGGAAAGAGCAGGCTCAGTGATGGATGAACCTTGGAAGGTACATGAAGGGCCCTAAGGAGCTTCAGCTGGTACATGAGTAGTGAAAATCTGAACAAGGGAAATGTGGACACTGCTGAATGAAGTAGGGAATTTAGTGGCAGTGACCACAGAGAGGTCTGAAGCATTTAAAGTGTTCTTTGCCTTGGTCTTTGCCAATAAGACCTCTGCCCTGGCCAGAGAAATGTTTCCAACAGAAGAACAAGCAGCAGTGAATAAAAGTCAAGTCCAGGATTGCTGGAGATGGCTTGACTCATACAGGACCATTGGATGCCTGTAGGTAAAGGCATGTCCTCACAAGGCTATTCTCCATCACATCTGAAAAGCCATGGAGGCTGGGGAAAGGCTCCAACACCTGGAGAAACGGAAAAGTTCAAAAATCCTTCTTTAAAAAGGTCAGAAGTAAAGCAGTCTAAAAGCCAGCCAAACTCACTATGTTACCTAGGAAAATTATAGAGCAAGTCCTGCTGGAGCACATTCCTGGGTACATGAGGAAGACAATGTTTGAGAACAGTCAGCATAACTTACCAGAAGGTAAATCATATCTAACCAATGTCATTAGACCTGAGGATTTGTGCATGAGGAAAGAACCATAGTTTATAGGGCAAATTTTTTGACGAAGTTTGCCACGAAATTCTTATGACTGAGATATCACAGTCTATATGGATAAATAAATAGATGGGTAAAAAATAGATGTAATGATGAAACTCCATGGTTAATGGGGCTCACTCAACCTTCAGGCTGATAAGAGGAATGCCACAGGGGTCTTATTTTGGGATATGACTTGATTAATCTCTTTATTAATGATTTGGAAAAAGCAATTTTAGAATCCATTGTACACTCTCAGTGTAGTTCACAGCTGACATCAGACTGAGAAGACCTAGTTTACTTGAGGCAGAAGGACCTAGAGAAGTGGATGCATGAGGAACAGGAACCTTGTGAAATTCAGTAGAGTCAAATGCAAGTTCCTTCACAGACAGAGGAAGAACTCTACAAAGACACAGGCTGGGTATGGAATGTGGGGAGAAGCTCGGCAGGAAAGGCTCTGGAGGTCTTGGCAAACAAAACTGAGGATGAGCCTGCAGCACACTGGTAGCAGAGAAAGACAACAGCAACCTGGAGTATATGAGCAGGAAACCAAAGAAAATGTCATAGTCCCACAGGACCTGGATGTTTCTTCAGGGACAGGGCTCCTGCAAAACCATATTGCACACACAACAGATTCAAGTTTGTCACTCTCTTGTGATATACCATATATAATACTGAATAATTTTAAATTCCTCAGTAAGCAGCAATGACAAAACCAGAGCTAGAAAACAAGCAAACAAAATATCTCAGGAACAGTTTAAAGATTATTTTGAGGTGGATTTACAAGTTTATTTGCCTTGGATGTCAGATCCAGAGCTGATTTGACTCAATTTAAGGTCTTTCATATCTTGTTCATTATTTGTCTGCTAAAGATGTTTTTTAACAACATTATCATGACAGTCGTATAAGTTCATGTTTTTCCTTGCTCTTGTTCTAGTGTGGACTGTTAACTTCAAAGATTTGGAGGCCTTCTGTGACTCTTTTCTAATATATTTTCTTCAGGTTGAAATACTGTATTACACAAGATCTATAACTTAGTATATTCCCTTCCCTTCCCTTCCCTTCCCTTCCCTTCCCTTCCCTTCCCTTCCCTTCCCTTCCCTTCCCTTCCCTTCCCTTCCCTTCCCTTCCCTTCCCTTCCCTTCCCTTCCCTTCCCTTCCCTTCCCTTCCCTTCCCTTCCCTTTTCATCATCCACCAGATGTTGAAATTATTTATTCAGTTTGGTACAGATTCTAATTTTTTTATTTGTCTGTGAACTTCTTAAAGTAGCAAAAACACCGGTAAATTAGTGTTAGAAGTCAGACTTCTATTTTGAAGGACAAATTTTTATTTCCAGATGTACTGATACATATAGCATGAAAAAATATTCATGCATCTTCATTATTTTGTGTGGAAAATCAAGTGAATTTCTAGAGATTGAAGAGAAAAAGGAGATATCTATAATTGGAGCAACTATATTGAGGCACTACAGATTTTTCCCACTCTGGAATGAGCAACAGGAATTCCTGCTCTTCTAGAACTTTCTGAAAGGCAAAATAAATGCATCTGCTGTGATGTTCCCCAAGGAAGAGAAGGTTATCTTTTTTCATGAGGTAGATACAGGCAACTTTGTGGGTTGGAGTTGGACATCCTGATTATCTTATGTGTTCCTTATGTGGTCATTTCAAAGTAACACAGAAATAAACAACAGATTCTCATATGCAATATTAAGAATAATTGTGTGGTCTATATACAAATTTCACATGTATTCATGATTAAATACTTACTGTTAGAACTTGAAGAAAACTGAAAAGAAAAGTGATTAAGATACATCCTCAATGTGGCCATTAAGTATATGAAGGTCAGCTAATAAAATATGGCATGCACAGTTGTGATACTAAATCTAGATTTCCATTCATACTGATGGATACAAGCTGGATATTTTTATTTCTAATAAATACATTACTTGATTATTAAGTGCACTTGGAAGCAATCATAGGAGGAACTTAATACAAATTACGAGGGCAAAATATTTTCATTCTCACTGTGTTATATCTTGAGTTATTATCAGCCACAATTTGTTGTTTATAGAAAAACAAAGTAGATTTTTAAGAATTGTCAGCTGATTCCTTATATTACCAATCTCATTTTTATCTTTTAAGAAGAAATTAGCAAAAATCCTACTGACTCACAAATAATTTTAATTTTGGTGTTTTGATTTCAGAGGTGTCAAGTTGCAAAGGACACATTTTTTAGAAAGGTAGATTTTTATTTTTTTTTTTCCTGAAGGTTAGCTTCAGTATGGCTACACTGAATATTCAGACCCACTAGCTGTTTTTAAAACTTTTGGTTTGAGACCTTTTTATGGTAAAATTATCTGCCCAACTTCTGAGGAACTGTTAAATTTAGATCATGCATATTTACGCATCCATGCTAAGGCACTGTATCAGGATCAAGTATATATCACATCTGAGGAGTAGGGTTGTATTCACTTCTAGTCAGCACTACAAAAACAGTAAAAGGGCATTCAGTACTTAATACAAGTTTTTATTAGAATCAGTACATGATAGTAAAATCAATGGGTGGAAAATGCCCCTACATATACGTAGCTTTACTGTGGGAATCTCTCCCTACTACACTGGCTTTTGTCCCTACTGCTTTGAATAGTTTCCCAGATTGCAAGAACACTACTCTGTCTTCCAGTTGTTCATAAAAAATAGACCTCAGTTTCTGTTAACTTTGAACGTCATGTTACTTTTTTCTTACGCCTACTTAACACAGAAATGCCTCAACCAACATTTTTCCTCACAGGTTGTCTCCTTCCTGTGAATATCAGACTGCTTTTTCTCAATATACTTAATCTAATTTAGCTTTTGGTTCTCTCTAGGGAGGGCTCTTTTCTACTCTCTTCCTTTTCTGGTACACCATCCTCTTTTCCCCTTAGCATTGACTTTAATGCTGGTCTGGAACTTCTTTTGGTTTAGTTCAGGACTCCTAGAGTGGATGTAGAAGAGATGGGAACATGCAGCTGGGCACAGAGAGGCTAATCTTTTCAGCAGCAACCTGAAGCTGGATTTCAAAGTTGAATATCTTCTTTATCATCCTTACACAGCATACCAGATTTTTCTCCCAGTGTGATTTTTTGAGTGCTTTTAGGAAAGTATAATCCCCACCTCTTTTCAAGTGATTGCACCTGACCCTGAGCACAACAGCCAGGAGAGAAGCAGCAGCCAGCCCCACCTCTGCAGTTCACCTAGGTCCTTTTGACAAAATGCTAGCTCCAAAAGGTTTTTCATATTTTCCTTAATTTGGAGTAAGCAAATGATTGACATAAATACCACATTATAGCTTGAATTTGAAATATTACATTTAGGGATGTGGGTATTTTTCTTTTTGATACACTCCAATAATAGGAAAAGAAACACTAATCACAACTATACCAGGATATGAATGGATTTCTTGAATATCTTGCATATACCTCACCTTTGTAGGTGGAAGAGAGCTGTGTTATGGCTGAGAGAGGCTGTCACATCCCTATTCTTATGTTTCTTATGTTTCTTATGTTTCTTATGTTTCTTATGTTTGTTATGTTTCTTATGTTTCGTTTCTTATGTTTCTTATGTTGGGTAAAGGCAGGTTACATTAATGAATATCAGACAGCCGCAAAAAACCTCAGCAGCATTTATGTGTTCCCAATTAACTGGATTCTTTTCTTTCCTCACTTCTGTTCTTCTTCCCCCACCCCACCCCACCACAAGATCAGGTGTCATTCAGAAATTGATTGGGCACACTCAGACCGAATGTTCCTTTTCTTTCTCAGATGCAAGTAATCATTTCCCCTTTGTTTATTTTCTTTCTTTGGCCGTGGACTCCTGACTCTTCTTTCCTTCCTTCTGAAAGAAAGCAGCTTTTTAAACCATAAAAAACTTCAGCTTTCAGCAAGTTTAATCCTAAGGGGTGGAGATGGGGGAAGCAACAAACAATTAATTTTACAAAAATATTATCTTTTCAAGACCTAACACAGGTACCTGCTTTTACATCATAAATCAATATTCTTGATATTTTTTACCTTTCATTTTGTTGTTATTACCTTTCAGCTTAATATAGAACCAAATCCAATAGGAAATGAAAGTAACATAGTGGAAGGATGTTCTTTCAAGATGAGGGAAACTTCTCAGAGGAAGAACAAGTACAAACACGTTTGAATTAAGTAGGAAAGTTGCAACAGGAACAAATAGGAATTTCAGATAGTCTGAGAACCAGCCTGTGACAAAAAAGGATGCTTGGCTTTCCAATTTTAAGAAAGAATGATAGCTGTTATATAGGACTTTTGAATTATTTTATGACAGCTCTATAGCAAGAACTTATTTTTCAATTTTATTCTGATATTCTCTGAAGGAAATAACCTGAACCATAGGACACAGTTGGTTGACTTCCTCACTCATCTGTCAGTCAGGAGAAACACCACAACATTCTGTCTTCTCATAGCTGGAATAAAAATGACAGTGATATCCCCTTTCTTGATTCTCTGTCTGGGAAATGAAACATGGTGCTGCTGCTTGCCTGTAGCTAATCAAATGAGAGAAACCAGTGATAAACAGCTTACATGACATGAACATTTTTCACATATTTAGAGAAAAAGATGTTTTACATATGTTATACAACTATGTGTTTATTATGCATGCTACTATGTTCCTAAATTGCAGTTTTGGAAGTGGTTGCTCTCTTAATAATTTGATTATTGAAACTAATGAAGTTTTTGATCTGTGTAAATTTAGGCAAATCACTTTGGCTTCTATGGCACAAATCTTGGCAGTCCTATACTTTCTTTTAGCTTTCTATGGATTTCTTCCAGGAAGCAATACTCTCCTTGCATGGTTCTCTGTTCAGGGCAAAGCCTTAATATTTATTTTTTATATATTTATTCCTGTGTGAACACTCAGAGATGTAAAACCAAATTGGTAGTCACACTAGAATTGTGCTTTTAGGTGACTCTCACTCTATGTTCTTCATTAACAACATCAACTAAACTTGACTGATTTATTTGGACTTTCTTAAATTCTTTAACCCAGCTGGAGAAAGAATGATGCAAACATTGTTTAGTTTGCTTGGGAACATGACTTTCTAATGAAAACTTGGAAAGCTTGTGGAAACAGTCAGTGATAGTAACTATTGAGATTGTAAAAGCACCTATATTTTAAAAAACAGCTTTTCTTTCATACAAAATATGAAGACCTTTCTGTCCTTCCTTCCCACAGACTTTTTTAACAGGTATTTCAAGAGTTTGTAGTTAATTATCAGAAGGATAATACCTAAATTTATTAATAAATCTTTGGGGAAGAGGTGGATAATTTTTATCTTTCCAGTACTTATGAAATATTCTGTAAATCAAGTGTAATTAAATGAAACAGTAGGTTTCACATGTTTTATTAGTCCAGAGCTATAGATGAATGAATCCTACTGTTTACAGCCAGTCAGGCATAATAAACTCTGTGTATCTGTAAGGTGTAGGCTCTGAGGCAATTTTGGAGTGCATGTTCCTGCACTTTCTTAACCTGAACTTTTATGTTAGCTGATGACATTGTAATCTTTGTAACCTTGTTTTAAGGTGCATGTCCCATTTACTTGTTTACTCTGCAATGTGTCTGTAGTCAGAGCAAGCCTTAACATCTGGAACTATACTCCAAAAATCCTCTGTTGGTCTGCTTGGAGCAAGTTCAGGATGCTAAGGGAGCACAGCTGAATTTCCACAGCTGAGACACAGGAATGTTGCTAACATAGCTATGTGCATTTTCCAGCTTTTCCAAAGATTCATTTTGAAGGGACTTAATACCTATAAATCATGAAAGACCAAGTTCATTCTCTGTCATTAACAATAGTAAAATCATCTCAATATCAACATCTGTGGGAAGTGTTGTCATCTAGTTTACAGATTATGTGGACAGGAAGATCTCTTTTGGATTTTCAATCCATGAAGCTAAAGACAGTAGAAGTTTTCTAATGCAGAAACTCAGGGACTTGTAAGCTTTGCTGAGGCAGTAGATCAGATAACACAAAATCTTTCTGGGAGAGTTGAGCAACACTTGAAGAAAGCTGATTTTTGATTGTGGAGGCAGAATGATAGATGTCCAATACAGGCAAGAAGTTTTTGCTTTAATTTCTGAGTTGTTTTCAATTCCTCCTACTTGGTGTTGACAAGAAACATGCAGGAACCAATTGACTTTATTATGCACAAGCTATTCCCCTGCCTGAAAGGCAGTTGCAGGGATATAAAGGCTCCATTTGTTAAGCAGATGGATCTCTAAATTCATTTTAGGTATTAGCAGTTGCTAATTTAATGGAAGGAGGAGAAAAGAAGAAAAATACTATAACATTTAACATCTCTCAGACATTACAGCATGTATTATTCTTTCCATGTTTTGTCTGAAAAAAAATAAAAGCCACCCTCCCAAAAAAAAGTGGGATTGGTGCAGGTAGTGATCCATCTATGAATTGTAAATGGATGCTGCTTATGCACTCTCCGTCAGTCACTCTCTTTAGTGTTGGCACTTTGAAAGATACCAAAAGTCCTTGTTCCTAGATACTTAGCATCCTAGAGATGATAGATAAAAAATGTACCAGATCCACAGGTAGGTGGGCCTTTTGAACAGGGAGACACACTGCAATGACATCTTTTTTTTTAATTATCTACCTCTGTGTATGTGAACAATCTAAATTAATCCAGCTGCTTCTTCTCTGGATTTTTCAGGATTTTAATTAAGGTGTCTTAAATATATATTCTATTTTTGAGTGAGCACCTGCAACATGTTTTCACTTTCAAAGCTCCAGATGTTTTCATGTTATGGTTATCTTTGTGTCCATAGAAAGAAAGGAAAGAATGAGCTTCCCAAACC
The DNA here is from genome assembly GCA_017589585.1 of Phylloscopus whistleri. Taxonomy (NCBI): domain Eukaryota; kingdom Metazoa; phylum Chordata; class Aves; order Passeriformes; family Phylloscopidae; genus Phylloscopus; species Phylloscopus whistleri. The sequence continues at coordinate 1,728,461 of JADMLD010000722.1, forward strand.
CAACAAAGAAACTCTTTTTTTTTCCTTAATTCATTATTTCTCAGTTAGTTCAATTTCAAAGTTAGTAGGTGATATATATCAACACTTTATTTCCTGAGTTTGGTGAAAATATAATTAAAATATTATTGCTGCTTTGAACAGAAGCATATTTAAACTCAATCAAAGTCGATGGACGAAGAACCTAGCCCATTTTTGAGAATCTGGAATTTAACTTAATCATTGATGGTACATCTGGCTAAACAAAACACAAACCCCACATACTTAGGCTGTATTTATCCTGACTAAGACAATATTTTTAATACATAGCTTTATTTCTGAAAAACAAAACAAACAAAACAAAACAAACTGGAAAGCTATATAAAGCAAAAATCGCTCTTGACTTTTGAAAAAAATTTGGATTTTTAAGCTATAAGGAAGGAAGGTGAAATTTCTATATTATGGCATAACAGAGAAAGATAAGGAAAGTAAAGACAGATGCTTAAAACTCCTGACTCTCACTGAGTCAATACATTCTAACATAAGTCAAAAACTATAAAACGTTTTTGTTTACTGGAGCTTTTCCATCACTGATAATTTAATTTATACCTCAAAGCCTACCTCAAATGAAAAAAAAAATGGCAATCTACAGTTATTATAACTCCAGATACTTGCATGTCTCAATTCTCTCACTAGTAAGGATTGCTTTTATCTTTCTTGTCATCATCTCTATTTCATTGTGAGAAAAAAAAAAAAATAAATCCCTATCATTAGTAAATGGTCTATGAATGATGCCTGGTTACAAAAGTAGATTCCCTATGTCACTTGTGAAAAGAGGGTGATGCTTTGGTGGCAGCTAAGACCTTTTTGATTTCTGATTAAGTTTTCCATTGACTGTACTAATACTGGGGGAAGTAAATCTTACTATTTTTTTTATGATTTTCATCCCAACTGTGAATCTCTACCATTTTCACCCCAGCACATCAACTGTGTTTTTAATTGTGTATTTGAATGCATATATAATTGAATGTGATAGCAGACAAAAAATCTAAAGATGGCCTGAGCTATAAAAAGAGTTGCATTCTTTGTGTATTAATATTCAAATGTAGTTCCAAACCTAAATTTAGAAAAAAAAATAAATTTCTTGCTTTATCTCAGTCTTTGTTGCTCCTTTCTACTTTATATGTAATTTAATTACATTGCTGTGTTAATTTTTTAAACTGGGTTATTGTAATGTAACTATCATCATGCCCCCATTCCTAATTGTCAGAAGTGCTTATGATGTCTTAATTTAATATGTGTTATTGCTGTATAATCTCAGGTTTGTCAGGATTTGACTCATGCATTAAATTCCTTCCTAGATAACTCACTGAGTCATAGGCAGTAATTGTCATTTTCCATGGGCACAGAAAATGCTGGCTGTCACCCAAAATAAAATTCCAATAGTCTTCCACAGTCTTATTTCTTCTTGCTCTGTTTGCTGACACAAGTGTTGTCTTCTTTGTTTAGATGTTTCTGTCCAGAGTTTCTTTCGGTTATTGAGACAGAAACTTTAAACAACTTTTTCTACTGAATATGCTTTACTTTCCCTTCTTTGACCTGTTTAAAACCCTCTCCTCAACATAGCCTATTCATACCACTTTTTCCTCCTTCTAGTTTCTCACATACACATTTATTTTCATAAAAAAACCTAAACTTATTAAGTATAATAATGAAAACATAACCTTTCTCACCTTCATTTGTCACTTCTTCACTTAATTGTTCTTCCCTTTTTTCCTCTGCATATTTATATATCTGCTATTCTTAATTACTATTTTCATCAAATTTGAAAGTGAAAAATATAGATCTTCAGTATTCTTTTAGCTGTCATTAATCTCCATAATCTACAGTTTATAAATTATGCATAATTTTCACAGTGTTGGAATTTCTTACCTTCAACGCACTTCTCCTGTCCAGAGTTTCAGGATACATTACAGTCATAAGAAAAAGTTTTGACTGCTGGGACCTGCCATTTGTCTTTCATAACCCCTCTCACAAACCTCTAAAATCTTTCCCCACGCTTCTCACTTTGTTTTCATGCAAAATATCTTCACACCTATAGATCCTAGTGCTTATATCTCTACTTTTGGACTATGTTCTCTACTTCCCTTCCCCAGATTCTTTTTGCTGGGGCTATTTGTTTCTGAGTTCTTTCAACCTTGTTTTACTTAAATTTAGTTTTGGAGTTTTGTTTCAATTTAAGCTATTTACACTTGAGCAGTTTATAGCTATAGTGTATTTCTGGTTTTAGTAACTATTTGCCTGCAACCTGAAACAATCCTCAGACACATCCCATCCTACAGCTGACCACCAAATTAAACAACAAACCATGACTAGGCATGAAGTGAGTCGAGATATCATGATGTCTGTAACTAGTGGTAGGAGAAATGTGTAAGTTTAAATATGATTATTGCCACTTGAGAAGTGCTGGTGTTTCAAAATAAAACACACTTTTATTCTGTCTAGACACACCTTAAACAATAAACATAATATATTTCTATTCTCTCTCAGTGCATTTTTCTCTAAACTATACAATTTTAAGATTCTTAGTCCATGTCAATTGTTCTTTCCATTTATCATCCCACTTGCCATATGCTGAATTTTCTCCATCCTCCCTAACCGACACTAGCTATACAAAATGAATTTTTCTTATTTGCTACCAAAGCATTCCATACAGCAAGGGCAATTTCTGCATCTATAGAGATCTGGAATAGCACAGAATAAAATGGAATGACTCCAAATTTGTACCATTATGTGTCATAGAGGATTTTGTGCCTCAGCAACAGAAGATGTTTCTTCACTTAATCTTATGAGTACATATCTAGAGAAACTGTTTTTGTGTGGTATAGCAAGCTTATTACGTGCATTATAACTGTAAGAACAGAACTCCTTGTATGCTAATCTGTCTTGTTTCACTTTAACTCTGGTAGAGATGTACTTTCTATATAACCAGATTGATACTGAAAGAGTAGAAAGTTACTGTGAGCAACTAGTATTTCTAAATTATTTTCTTAGAATCAAATCTGGTTTGTCTGAATTTAAAGGTTTTCCTCAGGTTTAAGATCTAGATTTTTCTTTCACTCTACCATTCAGTTGGATGTTACCACAACTGAACACTTGGAAACATAGCTGAGAGACCTGTTTTATATTCACTTTTTGCAATTTACTTTTGAATTTACTTTATTTAATGTCTTGCAAAAGAACAATGCCAAAATGTGCTCGTTTCAAAATACACACTTTTCCACCAAGACAATCAAATAGCAAAGCATGTCAAAATAGGTTCAGAGAATGAATAATAGCAAAGCTGTGAACAACACTACACTCCTGACAATATTCAATCTGTTCTTTACAAAAATAAAATATCCTTAAATCAAAGAAAGCTTTAGCTTCAAGAACAGTGTTTTCTTTTTTCTTCAGAAATAAACATTGCTATACACTACATATAAGCAAATATCAGAGCAACTTTGAAACATTTAAATACATGTGACACATAGAATTTTAGAAACAATGGTTTACAATAGCTGTTACTTTTTTTCTAAACATACCCAATATCATATGGCATTTTACTTACTTTTCCATCTGTCACTGAATGGAATGACTGATCCTGATGTGTTATATGACACTTAGCAAACCTGTCATGCAACACCTGATTCAATACCATAATGTCAGCTATTAGTTGTTCTGTCAAAAATATCCTATAATTAAATTTCTTAAAGGATCTGATGAATGTTACAGAACCCTATTTGTCCTGAAGCAAAACTGATTCATCCTTTTTGTAGAGTGACCAGTTGAAAAGCAACAGAAAAAAGGTTTTCTCAAAATGCCATGTTTCTTAACAAAAAAAAACCCAAAAAAATAAAAAAAACCACCAACTTAAAACTTAAAACTTAAAAGAAGCACAAAATTATTGTATGAACGGTTGCAGTAGATTTTTTTTTTTTTAATCAAATCCCACTCCTTTGTATTATGCCTTTTAAAAATAGGTCCCTTCTTTCTCTTGTGCTCTCAGTCAAGCAAATCTGATGACATTTTGGGTTACAGCAAAACTTCCCTGCAGCATAAAATCTTAATCCTGTTACCCTATGATGCATCTGATTTCCCTCTTCTTTTTCTAATTTTTCCTGGTTTCTAGATGTGCAGTAATTTTTCAAGGAACCATTTCATGCTTTGCTTTTATTAGGCGCTGAAAACTACACTGTCGATGTTTTTAAAGATATTTCAGAGGTTATATATTCCCATCAAACCAAGGAGCTAAGTACCAGAATGTCTTTGAAAGCAGAACCATTTAAATCATTTATATGCAGATTATTGGGATCCAAGATAAATCTGGAAAATGAAACATATATCACATGACATAATGTTTGTTGGTGTTTGGCACAACAATACCTGAAGATCAGAGAACAGTTCAAAGCAAAGTGAAGTGGCAATGGATAAAAAAAAAAAATGCATCTAAAGTAGTGTAGAATGAGGCTCATGGTTCAGATTTTCCTCAGACTTTACCTGATTTGAAAAAGGGGGAGAAGTCAAATTCCTCATAGTTAGTCAGGAAAATTTTCAGGATTGGAATGCCTTATTCAACAAGGACTTAGGAAGTGATCTCTAAAACTACAGACTCATAATTGTATTTTATTTAGAAAAAGGGAATTAAAAATGTGAGAAGGAAAAAGACAATAGTGAAAAACTGAATAAGTAAAATGTATTGAGAGAATTCAACATGGTGAAAAGAAAAATATATCACTCATCCTCTTGTGTTCTTTGATATTGCTGTATTTTGCAAGTCCTTTACAAGGACTTTTAATTTCTAAAAGTACTGAGACTGTCTCTCACTAAAACAAAAATGTAATAGAGGATTATAAAGTCACAAATTGTTTGTGAAATGTGAAGACATAATGATAATTTTCTATTTCTCACAGATTGAAAATGAGGGACTTTTCCATGAAATTATCAGACAGCTGGTGTAAAACATTAAGGAAAAATACATATTTATTTAGTTAGTTAGTTACTTCCTTATATATTTCTTTTTTCCTAGTACACAGCCTAACTGTGGTATTCCTTAATTAGGTCACAGCTCATAAGAGCTAAGCAATGGAAATAAACATCACTAACCTAAGGATGTGGACATCCCCAAAACTCATACATACAGCACTTGAGAGTATATATCATGGGAAATACCACTAAAGATTCCAGAATACCTCAATATTTCTTCCTCAGCAACCATTTGTGTGTAATATCAGAATATAAACCAGAACTGGATTTCTAGTTGGGCACTGTCTGCCTTATTTATGTTCTTATCTTACTGTCCTAACCATTGAAAGACAGATAGTTCTTGAAATATTTATATATATGTTACAGAGTAAATACTAAGTTTCAAATGAAATACTATAGAATATTTTTAACTGTGTACAGAATAATCTATCTCTGCTGTTTTGTCTGCTTCTTAAGAACTGAGTTGCTTAAACCAGGTTTTTATGAAAAGTACATTAGCTTTTTGAAATCTGTTTAATTTAGATATAATCTGAAAATAAAACATGGTTTAATCTGGTACAGAAACCCATCCTGTAGGATTAGTGTTTGATATTTTCCTGCAGAGAGTTCAGAAATGATTTGATAGAATTTCATTGTTGCTTTTATCCATGTTCTCTTTCCTACTTTGCAGCAAATAAGATCTATGTAAGAGAAACAGAACAAGGGTTAGCTTTACTTGTTGCCTGTGCCTGTGGATGTGAATAGATGGGTATATCTAGTCTCAGGAGAACAGGTAATACTTGCAGGAAACAACTTGATTACCTGTGGCTCAGTGGTGAAGTTTTATTTTGATCCAGTGAAGCTAGAAACTAATTCTAAGCCTCTAAGTAGTCTGGCAAAATTTATTGGGAACACTTCAGACTACAGGATTCATTTTTAGAAGAGTCTTGGGTTTCCAGTGTTTTAGGTGCCTTTCTCTTCCACCTTCTCTATTTTCAAGGATTTCACTTGTCTTTCTCTTACTATTTTCCTTAAGTCTTACCCAACATGCTTTCTCATGCAAAATAAGCAATTCTTTGTAGAATTGTTTTGAAAAATATATATTCTGAATCAAAACCAAGGTAGTTTCACCAGTATATGTTGTCAGCCCCCAAGACTGCACAAATCTTCTATAATGTATACTAATATTTTTATTTAGAAAGCAATAAAGAAATGGCAATGATCTTGAAGCTTTCTTTTGTGACATTTTACAGAGAAAGGGCTGCATTATATGAGGTAAAGTCTTATGGCAATTTCTGTGATTTTTTTTTCACTTTAATACACCTAACTCAAATTTCAGGTTTTGAACTTCTGTCTCCTGTACATTTACATGAAACAAAAATGTTTTCAGAGTAGATCAACCTATACTATCAGGAACGCAAATATTTAAGCCCCTTTCATATGTTAACATTTATGTTCTTCCTTTTATTGCTATAAAATATTACATTTTTAATGCATAAAGTACCCCATTAAATCAGAATGTCAGCAATTATTAGAGCAAGTTTTAACATGTTCTTTGCCTGTTGTTCAATTTCTTGATTTTGTTTGGTTTTTTTCACATAATAATTACCCTGATAATCATGTAGTTACTGTCAAGGCATGAATTGTACAGATCTTCACCATTATGTAAACATTGTGTTAGTGAACACTGGAATATTTAAGATGCTTGCAATCTGACCTATTGAAAGAAAAATTTTCTTGATATTTGTAGTTCCCTTTAAAAATCTCTGCTCAATTTGTCTGGCTCCATAATATTTCTACAAAATTTTTGCTGGAGCATAATTCTCAATGAATCAAAAATTTTCTTCTAAATTGAAACACAGAATTTTATGAACAGTCTTTTGCAGCCCAAGATCTGGGAAGACTTTCAATACAATATTTGTGTATAGTCAAATCAGTGTATTAGAAACTTCAAGTTTCTAAAGCTGGGATCAATATGTAAGAAAAAATATCTTATAATTAAGTATATTAGGTAGAATTCAAATTCATTTTTTTGGCTGAAAAGCTCATTTATTTATATGTTTGTCAAAGAAGTAATTAACTGGTACACTAATGTTTTGTCTCAGTAATTCTTTATTAGTGTACTGTTTGTTTTCTGAAATATTTCTGGTTTTATTTTTTCAATATTTCTTATCCTAGAGGATTTGTTTGCAAACATTTTTTTCTTCCCTTTATTTGTTTTTAAATATTAGGGAAACACATTCTTGCAAATTCATGGTAGATACAAACCACATTTAAGAATGGCTGAGAATATGCAGTACACGGTAAATCCTATCAGGAACAGTTTGATAAGATTTCTAGATGTCTTCAACTCTTATTTTTGGGGAAAAAACAAAATAAAACAAAGAAATGCCAAACCCCAAAAAGAAATCCTGTTAAAAAAACCCCAAAATCTCAAATGAAAAAGTGCAATTCAATGCTCCATTCGCAGCAGGACAGGTGGGAAGAGGACTTGTGAATGCAAAAAGAATGCACAGCCCTAAGGAGATAATGTGAATTCCTCAATTCACTTGTGCTCTCTTGACAGATGAATGGGTGAAATCAAAGGTTCCCCAGAGAACTTCAACCATTCCTCCCCCATTGGATAGGAAGGGGCAGGAAAAAGTGTGTGTGTGTAAAAGAAAGGGATTAATAGAATATCTGGGAAATAAACAAACCTATACATCAAATTATATTATGTAGAAAGATGCATATACATAAAGTACTTGGAATATATGGTATTTCTAAATTTCCATGTGATTTCTGTCTCCTCTTCTGTTACTTTTATAAGCCAGAAAATCCACTTCTTTACTGCTCAATGTTATATTTAAATTTGATTTATTATCTTATAGCTTTTTATGTATTATTTTATAATTTTATTGATTCATTATATAATTCTAATTATATTGGAAAATAAATATTGGATTTGTTGAGAAAAATCTTTTACAAATGTAATTGTGTTTATCGTGCAGCACTGAAAAAAATCACAGTATTTTAGTCAATCAGTTTTATATGTTTATTATTTCTTTCTGTTAGCATGATATTTCTCTTTATGATGAACTGTGTTACTACTACTAACAGAAAAAAAAAAATCCACATCAAAATGTCTGTATAAGGAAACATTCAAAACTTTTTATCAAAATTATGAAGTATCATGAAGAAGGTTATATTTTGCCCAGCATAAAAAGAAATACAATAATCTCTGAAGAAAACCCAATATCATTTTCTAACTGGACACCTTTGACATAATATCAGCATCTAAAATGGACATGCTATAATCTGCACAGTTCTAATTACCTTTTAGATGGCTTTGCCTGGTATTGATTGATGCGCATATTTCTCAACAGATAACAGTGATTTAAAAGGATAATTCCTGATTAGGCCTGTGAAATATTTGTCTTCACACTTATTACCCTAGTTCCTATAATTAAATGACATGATGTTGAATTTCCATGCAAACTTACATCAATAGAAAGCATAAAATAGGTATTTACAGAAAGCAACTTTATATTCATGGCTATGATATGAAGATAACAAAGCGTTGCAGTCTGGTCCAGTGGTGAAGGTGCCACGACCTTCCTCACTAGAAATGTCTTTTAAAAGACACCTAGATCAACAGAGGCACAGGCACTCTCAGGCAGAGAGTGATTTGCTCTTTGCACACCCTCAGTGCAGAGTGATTTGCTCTTTGTGAGGCTGCCTGAGCAGCAGAGCCGCATTTGCCACCCCGGGCGATGCAGTAAAAGCAGCAAGACGGGACTTTCCCGATCCCCAGGAGAGCTGCTTCATTCACAAGGTCCAGAGGAGAAAGGAGCCAAATGGTCCCTGCGCAGAGGGATTAAATAGGGCAGCCAGGGGCGGGGTTTCACAACTTGGCCAATGGGGAAAGGAATTGGGAAAGGGACCAATCAGGGGAAGGATCCAAAAAGAACCAATCAGGAGGGGTAAAAACCAGGAACAAGGGGAATAACCAAGGGGTATGAAACATTAACATAGACCTGCAAAGGCTCATGGGTTGAAGTATTTTTTCTCACCTTGAGCCACAAGGAAAACTCCCAAAGGGATTTCCCAAAGGAGAATCCCTGCAAACTGAGGAAGTTGAGGGGCTGCACATGGGTTGAAGCACTTTTGCTCACCCTGAGCTACGAGGAAATCTCTCGAGGGGACTTCCCAAAGGGGAATCACTGCTAAGTGAGGTGGTACAAGGGTTGCACAGTCTCCAAGGGCATGAATTATTGTCTGTGGATGGTCCATTGACCACCACAACAAAAGACATAGGATCTTGATGAATCCTCTTTCATGCAGTCAATGCAGATTTGGGGTCTGGGCAGGCAAAGCTGTGTACCTTTGAAGATTATTTTAATTGTTATTTTTACTTCATGCATATATTATGGAACACCAAGTGGAGGGAGCTCTTTTGCCCATTTAGATTGATGACTTTAAAAGAAAACACAATTAGGGGCTTAGTTTTCCTGAAGGGCATAGGATAGCAGGATAGTTCAAGGGTCTCTCCTGTGTTTTTTCCAGATCCCAAATATAAGATAGCTATAGAAGATTTATTATAGTGGTTAAGTAACTAATTATAATCGTGTCTAAACAGCATTTGTCAAGGGTTTAATAATAAAATTCTGAGCAGAACTACTCAGTTCTCTTATGTTACTATTGTAGTCTAAACAATTTTGCCCTTTTGTTCCTATCTGCCTATCTCAGGTTCAATACGGATCCTTGTCACCATGATATCCTTATTCTTTTCCCAAAAATTAAACAAAAGTTTTTCTGAGTTATCAAAAAGCAAGTAGCAAAACAAAAAAGTGTAAATTCTGGCATATAAAAGGAAAGACTAGTAGAAGAAACAGAGAGAACATGTTTTTCCTCTCTTATGTTTTTATAATATAATTTTTATGCATTTATGATTTTTTTCCCAAATTGATTAGATTGATCACAAATCATGCCATAATTGATGTTAATATAAGCAAATTTTCCAGTTTTTAAATTTATCAGGTTGGCTTGTAAGGCCTTCCTTTTTATATTTCAACTTTAAGAGAAACTTTGGTGAATTTAATAAACAAAATTTGAAAAATAGCAACCTAGCTTTGTGTTGCTTGCCACAAGAATACAGGAATGCTTATTTCAACACCTTGAAATGTTTACTCAATGAAGACTGAGACTCCACATCATTTAAAGAGAAGTCTAAGTGTCCTATTCATTTTCTGATTTGGTCACAGACAGGGATAGGGAGGTATTTCGAATTCTGACATAAAACATAATAACACAATTAAAAACCACTGCACACCTTTTATTTTACCAGCTAAATGAATTGTGGCCACCTAGCGCTTGTCAGATTCAGCAGCAGAGCAGGTCCTTCTAGAAAACAATACTCAGAGACTGTTGGAAGAGACAGGAGGACAGAGTGGAATGCCTTTCTTAGAATTTTCTATTGTCTGCTGAAATCACATATTTTTGTAGTGAAAAGGGGGAGGGATTGAACTCATCCCGGTTTGAATGACTGTAGTAGTTTTTATGCTGTAGTACTACTGGGAAAAAACCCTATTCCTTTATCCATAGCCAGTGGAGAAAAATACATGTGATTATTGTCCTGCTTTAGTGTTTCACTCTGAAACCCTTGGTCTCTATCTATAGAATAATTCTATAGAATATATAGAATATAATATAGAATATAATTCTATAGAATTAGCTTAGAACTGTAAGTGTTCATTTAATGTGAAGACAGGGATTTCACAGACACAAAGAAGTCCATGTGCACGCTACAGAGCAAAACCAGGGAATTTAGCTTATTCTGAACACATCACATTTCCTACCTCTTCTATGAACACCTGTACAATATATGAGCTAAGCTCATCATCCCTGCACAGACCTCTGGTGTTTTGCAGCTCATCTGATGCATCCTAGGTATGGTAATCTCTTGCATAATCATCATATTAATAATGTAATTAGTACCAGAAATGTATAAAAACTTATTTGTAAGTCAAATTCAAACATCTTCCAGATCCACCCAGTCAAAATTTCTTTGTGAAAGAAAAAACATGCCAATGTTAGAATAGTGTAATCTTATTACTATTATAATTCTAATGTCAACCACAGCTAAATGTGATCATGACAACATGTCCTGGCATACCAGAATTTCTTAGATAGTGCAAAATAGATATTATCCTTAGTTTTGGAATTAAAAATATGACTAAGTCAAGTGACTATGGATAAAGAAAAATTAAGGTTCTCCTTGATGGCTCTACATGCTTGTTTTTCCAATGTGCTTGTAAATTTAACCAAATATGTAAGCTCAGACCCATGACAGAATTATAATTTTGTCATTGTGATGGTCTCTATAGTTCAAAATCTACTATATCTTTTGGAGCGATTGATAAAGAAAACACAAAATTGCTATTTCCCTTTCTAATAACTCAGGTTCTGAAAGTTTCAGATAAAAGGTTCTATTTTATTTCTGTATTTATTTCTGAACTTAAAGAAGACACTTGTCATAGCCTTGGACATTGATCAGAGAGAGCTACGAAAGGTTGACATCATGGTGAAATTTAATTCTTTGCCATTTCTTGACAGAAGGTGACATGCAAGCAAATATATTTTTTCCAGTTTACCTGATGAAATTTGTCTGGACATTGTAAGGATCCAACTCCAAGGAAAGTCCAAATTCAACCTGATTCAGTGAAAAGAAAAAGCTGAAGTTAAGTCATATTTTGTTATTGCCATATATTCTGTGTTGCCATTTAAGTATTTTCCATCAGCTGATTGTACTCAACTGAGACATTTTTGTCCTGAATCTTTTGTAACAAGGACAAAATACATCCAGATGTTGGGGTTGTTGACGCTTGACACAATATTCAGGAGATTTTATTAATTTTCATCACTGTAACATTTAGAGAAGTTATGTCCTCTAACCCTAAACTGATCTATAAGACTGAAAAAAATGGCTTAGAATGAATCTTCTTATTTTGTTGTATAAATTAGATAGTCATATGACTATTCTCCTGGAAAGTAGCAGACAAGAATTATATCCTCCCATAGGTAAGAACATAGGAGGCTTGTGTGTCAAGTTATTTGTTTAACCAGTGCCTATCATGTCATTAATCTTCAGTCTGGAAGTATTATTTTTAAAGGGATGGTAAAAGTTTGAAGGATAGTAAGAAGCAGAAGAAGCAGAAGAAGCAGAAAGAAGCAAGAAGTTATACCATGTCAAGTGAGTGACCTGTTTCATGAAGTAAAACAGTAATTTTTTTTTTTTTTATATTACAGGCTAGCAGCTTTTACTCAGTTACTTGCCTCAGCTGACTTAGATGTAAATTGTTATGCTTTAATAAAACTGGCTTACTGCCATCTATGTTAAGAAATATGTCACCATTATACGTAACATTCATTTCAGGGGAAGTATTTGTACATATTAGATGCTATCAGCCTTATAATAACTCATCCTTAGTAAATATTAATAATAATTACACTCTCTGAATACTTTATTGAAAACCAAGATAGTGTGATTGAGACTGGACCAACCATCAGCAAATGTTATCAATACCCAATATAGGGAACACATAATTCAGTATTTACTAAAGTGTGTATGTATCATATGAGATGAAAAAATAAAATTTTGTGCGAGAGTGAATGTAAAGTTCATGAATATTTGCTTGCTCCACTGTTTACAGAAAATGTCTACTAAAGGGACTTTTTTAAACTGATGTCTCAGCAAATGACTTTTGATTGCTGAGTTCTTCCCCTGCAGAATCAAGGTGCAACAGCATGCACAGTCTTAATTCCAATTCACCTATGCACAATACTAGCTTCAGTTCACCTTCACTGAAAGTGAATATATAAGGGAATATGTAAGGAGTATTTGTAGGTGTTTGACACTGGAGGGATTATTGGCTCAAAACATTTTAGATGCAAGTGTGTGGGGTAAGGGGAAGGTTAGGCCTTGCCCTGGTGAAGAGATGCACTTCCCTGTACATCCGATTCCTCACAGCCAGTATGCCAGCATGGCAGTGCCTGCCAAACCCTGGCACAGCAGAGCTGATGCCCCACACCTGCCCCTGGAGCCTCTAACTCAGCTCTTGAGTGGCCAAATGACCTGAAGACCCACCTGGGGGAAGTCCAAGCGGTATTTAAAGTGGAACATGCGACAACCACATGTATTGACTACACCCTCACTTGGAATCTCTACCAGCTGGACAGCGCTGGAACCAGGAGTGGTAATGATTGTTCTTTTCTACATATTTTCTCTCTTTGTCCTCTTCTTTTAATTCCCTCTTGGAATTTTTGGGTAACCTAAAACCAAACGGTCTTAGAGTTTGTTGAGTTGAATGGGTTAAGTTAATGCTTTGAGAAATGTTGTATGCTGATTGAATGCTGCTCTAAACTTTTTGTCACAGTTCTCTGATTTTCTGAAGTTTCGAGTAAAATGGGTTTTTTTGTTGTTTTGATCCCCTGAGAATATCTCATTGGTATTTCTGCCATGTGTCTAACTCAGAATACATGAACAATCATAAATCCTTTTAAGTGTCTTGTCAAGTGACGTTTTGGGGCCTAACAGTAGGCCTTGTTCACTTACAGTTCATTCTTATCTGCAACCTGCAAGGAGATTTGCTGCACCAAATTAAGGGGAAATCTTATTTAAACCATCTACTTCACAGCCTCACTTTGTGCATAGCCTCACATAGCCTGCAACCTATGCCAGTCACTCTCACAGTATTAAAAAAAAAAAAAAAGGATTTTCTGATGTTCAGACAGAAACTTCTGTGTTGTGTATTGACCCCTGAGTCAGTATTGACCATGAAATACACCACAGTTACTGATCTTGCGCTAGAAGTGATGCCAATGATCATCTGGTTCCTCTGGGCACAACTGTTCAGTCCCTTTTTAATTCACTTCACTACTGCTCACCCACCTCACAGTTCAACATCTTACCTGTGATAAACATATGGTATGTTCAGTTTGCTTAAGTGTTCTTCAATATTTACATTACCTAGGGTCAGTCTGCTCTGAAAACACGTAGGCAAACATGTAAGTGAGAAAGCATTGTGGGAGGTTCACCTGCGGTCTCTGTCCCCTTGCTTGACTGCTTCATTTGAGCTCAGGCCCTTGCTCTATGTCCTTGTGTGCCCAGCACTGCACCCACTGATGCAGCATCACTGACTTGGCTTCCTGGCCTGCTTGAGTAGTAGCATGATCTCAGACTGGCATTCTCACTGTGGACGTGATAAATGTTGTCTGACTTACTGGTCCCTGACTCTTCTCTTCATAAACGTTTCTCTTTAGCAGCCCCTTTCAAGATTTGTAAAGCTATTGTGAACAAAATCATAAAAAGAGAATTGTTGATGCACTGGGATTTTGTCCTTTAATAAATTTTGGCTAGATGTTTGAGCATTCAAGTACTGCTTTCACAGTTCTCCATGGAAAAAATCCCAGCAGAGTGGCCATTCATGAAAAGGGACAATGTTTCCAAACATTCAGATGTCTAGTTTAATTGGTCAGGTTTTTGAAAAGTGTAGGTGAAGTGATATCAAGCACTGTCGCAGCATATAACAGTATGCCACACAGTACTATGACAGATCTGAAATTCATAACTTTTATTAAGTTGCCATTTAAAGTATAATGCCTGGTTTGCTTGAGTCAGCAGCAAATATTTTCTGCCTGGCACTAAAGTCATATTGCCCTTCTCAGTCGAAAATTACCCAGCAACACTTCTTGATAAAAGAGAATTTACACAGCATTTGATTGCAAGGAAGAAGCAGCTGTTGTAAGAGTGAATATTCTAAATAAGATACAGGAAGGTCATTGTGATTTCCTCCATTTTATTAAAGGAAAAACCTGAAGCAGAAAACGACAAATAGTTTGCTCAAGGTTATCTGGCAGTTGCAGATCTACACAAAAAGCTTAAGCCTTCTTAATCTTAGAAAAGGTGAAGACAAGATTGGTTTCCTCATGGAATGTCCTGCACCCTCATTGGAAGTATTTCTGAAATAAATGAGAAAAAAAGAGTATTTGTTAGAAATTAGGCAGCAATTTTCCCCCTGCCCACTTAAATATTATTTGTATTTCTGAGTATTCAGTATTTTTTTTCCCCTCAGGCATTATTTTCTGAGAAAAAAAATTAAACAAAAAAAATGTTTATGATATTTAAAGTATTTTTCCATTTGACATGCTATTTTTAAGAGGAAGAGGTTGCATTTCTGGCATTTTTATAAAAACCTCTTCTTGTTTATATAGACATTACAGTGAAAATGTCTGACATAAGCTTTTTTAACACTTCTGTTGTATTTAGAAGCTCAAATTATAGTGAGTTATAATTTGACATATACTTCATTGTAATCTGATTTAAATCCGATTTTAATCAAGCCTTTATTACTAAAAGCATTTTCTTTATTCATGATAATCTAAAGAAGACTGCTTCAGAAGCTAAAATGATTTTTACTGATGTCCTTTATTACTTGAAAAAAGTGTTTGTTTTGGAACTGCTGAAGACAATACTTAAATCCATTGTCTGAAAAGTGGTATTTTTGGGGCTTTATATAAACATTTAGGCTTATTTTTCGGTCTGAAGTAAAATTATTTCTTTTCCTGTCTGAGTCTCTTTCTACCTCTCCCATATTAACCATCTGTTCTGGTTTCTTTCCTTCATCTAATCTCCTTACTCACATACTTTATTTTTTCTACCACAGTGATAAGCTTTTCTGTGCAGTAGTCAACTGAAAACGTGAATTTCTTTCAGCCGTATATCAAGGACCACAACATTTCCATTCTTCCACACTTCATATTTTTATGACATTCAAGTCCCGTACCATAAAAGGAACTGTGAAGAGTGTAAGATTTGATCATCTGAAGGTGCTTGGATGTATAGTTTTAAAATCATGCTCAGGATTCTTGCAGGAGAATGGCTTACGAACCTGAGGTAGTTTCAAGCAAATGTTTGTGGATATGCACTACACCACACAGAAAGAGAAAACTTGGTGTTGTTAGGAAGCATAAGATTGACGTATGAGTTTATTAAATATTCATTAAATGTCTTGCATGGGCAGATCTTTGATAAAAAGATGCCTGATTCACTGAGCATGCACTGAAGTGTTTCTGCCTGCATAGATGGCATGTGTATTTGGGATTACTGCATGGCAATTCCAGTTGAAAAAAAAGGGGAACTAAATACATTGAGGACTCAAATTGCTAACTGAAGAAATCTACTTGCAATCCTCAAAGCTTTGGATGGCATCAGCTTTTAACTGCCTTCTCAAAATGTGTGTCAAGTTCCTAATGAGATAGAACTTCCTAGGTCTGAATAAACTATATATTGGGATCAGCTCGTACTGATTGCTTTGTATTTTGAGTTTCTGTGACATCTTTATTCTATTCTTCACATGTATCTCTACATTCTCTAAGCAAGAAATTTGCAAAAATCCTACTTTCTTCAACAGTGTCTGCCCTATCTACTGGTAGGACACTTCTCAGATCACTGAAGTGATCCAGGCTTCTCTGATCCTGCAGTTTCAGAGATAAATACTACATGAACTAGTCTTGCTGACTCTTTTTATCAGAGCTCCCAAATGAGAGTATTTATTACTTTTTTTTTTTTTTTTCTCTCCAAAATCCTTTATGTATCTGTGATTATGTCTCCAAAACACTGAAAGCAGGATTATCAGTTAACAGGACAATTTGGTCAGAGGTAAAATGATGAACTAAGACACAGTGAAAATATTGGAGATAGATTATTATCTTACTGTAAGGGCTAGCGAAAGATAAAAGATGCACTTTGAGTACCAGCAGAGAATTAGGGGAAAATGCATTAGGTGGATAATATTAGTCAATATTTCACTGATACATCTCAATTACAAATTGAAATTTGCTATGCAAATAATTACAAAGCATGTAAGAAAAGGATCCCCAAACCATGAAACTGTAAACAAGTAACTCTGTAAAATAAACTAATTAATACTCCTTATTTTATTGTGATTTCAATGACAATGAAGTCCTTTTGTTCTTTTCAAGCAGCCTAACTTCAGGACCTTGGAGAATTGACTCTGGAGAGGTTCTAATGAGACCTGTACTGTATGTCAGTGTTATGAGTTAATTGAGCAGTTACTGGGAGATGTACAATAGTAGGCATAAGTTTTGTGTCTGGATTAATGTACAATGTGTGTACCATTACTGACAGAAATATAGGCAATTTTTCATGGTGATTAGGCTTTAAAACCATTTAACTAGTCATTGGAAAATGAAACAGAAAGATCTATTCAGCCCTCAATTTTTTTTTTCCTAATAGGGAAAAAATAAAATAAACAGACATTTTCCCATCAATAATGTATTTGGAATTGTTCACTCAATATAGACTTTAAAGGGCCCTGAGGAAAATGAGATCACTTGTGATGATCTCTAGTTTACATCAAGCCTGACCAAGTTCTAAATGATTCTTCTATAAGACTTACAGATAATATATTGCTGGTCTCTTTGTTAATGTAGCGCTTTCAGATGATGACATAGAAACAGTAAAAGCCTGCAACTTCTCCACATCTGTATGAGACCTGTGATAGTGAGTTGTTTTCATTTACTTCAGTTTTCTGTTTTAACCATAGTATACAACGTATTATGAAAAATAAAAATGAAAAAGTAACACAAAACCACTGTTCTACTTGTTTGGTTTAAAGCTCTTGTTTACTTTCATTAAGTTGAGCAGCTAAAGGAAAAGAAAGGAAAAAGACATTGCTCATGTTAAGGTTTTACAATTACTATCCATGAAACTGTTTTCTTGCTTAGGATCAAATTAATGTGAAGGAACACGTAAGTTTCCATTGAGGCTGAGAAACTGATAGGAAATTCTCTGAGAAATCCACTAAAATAAAACATAAATATTCATGGAGTGAGAAGCGTTACATTGCCGATATGGATCATGCCGTGGTAAGCATTCATCAGAGCTTTATATTTCCAAGACTACAGACAGCTTTTAAAGACGTGAGATAAAGTATGATTTTGGCTTCTTGGCTTCTCATTTTTATTTTGTTTCTTTTTGAATGATTTATAGCTGTTGTGCCAGTCTATCCACAAAACCAGCTTTACTGAATCATACACAAAACTGTAAGTGTTCACAGAATCAGACTTACATTAGCAAAATGTTTTTATTTCCAGTTGCTTGATGTGATGAAGTCATTTATTCAACCCCTGTATAAGTGAGTTGACCAAATTCATCTCGAGTATAAGTGGGCATAAATCAAGACTAGTCATTGGAATTGCACCAACTTTCATCAATGCTGAATTTCTCTCACTCTAACAAGGAGTGGTTAAGGTTGACTCAGTGTAAGTAGTTTAACAACATTGATCCAGATAAGATGAATAACACATCATTACATAGAAAGCTAAGAATATGTCCTGGTTTCAGCTAGGGTAGAGTTCATTTCTTCTCAGTATTTGTTACAGTTTTGGATTTGGAATTAGAATGGTGTTGATAACACAGTGATGTTTCAGAGTTTTTTGAGTTGTGTTTCTCCTAAGTAAAGGACCGTTCCTGTCCTTGTCTCATGATCTGCCAGTAAGGAGGTATACAAAAGAAACTGGGTGGGAACACAGTGATTCAAACTGACTAAAGACAGAACATAGAGACATAGAACATCATGCCCAGTATATAAACTGGGGGAGAGTTACCAAGAAAGAGGGGCCAATCTGGGTTCAGGGAGGGGGATCTGAAATCTGTCAGTGCATGGTGAGCAGTTGCATCATTTTTGTCCCTTTCTATTATTATTATTATTATTGACAACTATTAATGTATTTTACTGTAATTTTCAATTAACAAACTGTTTTTTCTCTGCATCCAAGTCTTACTTTTACTCTCCTCCCCATTCCACAGGGGCGGGGGGAAAAGAGGAAGGGTTAGTGAGAAGCTGTGTGGCCTTTCATTTCCAGCTAGGCTTAAAATCACAAGAATACTTGCAAAATTATAGGTCAATATCTGAAAACTCATAAAAAACCACATTTTTACCCATAACCATCAGTTTTACAGACATTGCTCAATCTTAAGATCAAACCCCCACCAAAAAAAAAAAAAGAATGCCTTTACAATTTGTTTTTCTATGCTCGAAGTCTAGGATTTGCAAAAATAAGTACTCATCAATTATATGTCTTACGGTTTTTCCTAAGGATGTTTAATTTTTCCACTCTATATTCTCTCCTGTGACATACACTGAAAGTGAAAGTGTGTCTGTGCATACATTATGCAGTATGGGAAAATTTATCTCAGTATTTAGAGAATTGGGGCCACAGTGGTGGACTTTCTTTTAGAAATGTGTTTAGTTTAGAGGAGTATCTGGATGTAAAGTTATAGAAAAAGGTTAATCAACTATTGGCCTTGAACATGGAATTGTGCTAGCTATAGGAAATTGAATCTGATTTAGTTGACAATAAAGTAAATTCATCATTATTGCACATATTTTTTGCTAAATTCGGGAAGGGATACTACTGAACTTTCCAAAAAAGAAAAAAAGATAATTTTTATCCCTATTGTCCTAGGGTTACTTTATGATGCTTGTATCCCCAATCGTCTGTTCTGCTTGTGCTGTATATTGAGTTCTGTATCTTTAAAACTGATTCTGAGAGAGAAACAGGGAAAGAAGCAGCGCAGTTTGTTTTGAGAAAACTGCCTGACTCCCACACATTCTCTTCTTCTGATTTTGTGTTCATCTGAGGCACGGACAGCTGTTGGACAGAGATCTCCTCTGCTTTTAGTTTTAGCTGGCTGAGGCAGAGAAGTTCCCTGGACTGTTTGTTTTGTTTTTTCTTGGGACTGTTTAAATCTGCTGTGGACTGAAAAACCCAGAGGAGCAGCGAGGGCTGGCACCTGCGGCCCGCCGGGCCTGGCCCTACGGAGGGAGTGTGGCTGGTGAGCGACTGAGTGAGCTGAGCTACACCCACAGCAAGGACTGTCTCAGTTTGCCATCTCTCTTCAGAGCGGTGAGAGGTTTTATTGTTTCATATTATTCATTCTTTGTGCTTGTTGGCACTTTGTTTGTTAAAAAAATAGTTTTTTCTTCTTTTCTCTGAGGAAGTTTTTTCCCAGACTGGCTGGGGGAAGGGGCTGTTTGGGTTTGCTTTCCAGAGGAACTCCCTTCAGAGGTTTCCTCCCAAATTTGCCCTAAATCAGGACACCTATGTATTCAAATTTCAGACCAAGAGAGACAACTTCTGTGCTTTATGATAGGAACAAGTAGTGCAACAGAAACAATATAAAGGTTCTATACTGGGAGAGAAATCATCTGTGCATGTTAATGTTAGAAGCATATATCAGTTCACTCTACAGTTTTTCCAGATATATTAATTTCCCAGATGACACTGTTAGATGTTTTCTATTACTTGCTGAGAGAATCCAGTGGCAGAAAAATATATTTAGAGAATTTGCATTGAAGAAATTTTCTTCCTAATATTGTAAAGTAATTACTTCTCGTTTAAGCAAGTCTTGAGGCAGAAAGCTCTAGATGTGATGTTATGTATAAAGATAACTATTGGTTAGCACGAAATATGCATTCATTCTATTAATGCAAAGTGGTAAGTAAAAGAGAAGTCTATCATAGTAGAGGCAAGGGGAATATTATATAATGCACATGTCTACAGAGACAAAGTAATTGCATTGAATGCATTGAAAGCAACCTTTCCCTCCCAATTAGAGAACACTTCCATTACAGCATTCTGCTTACAAGACTGGAAAGACATACATCTTATTAAGTACCTAGCAATAACATACTCTTTAACTCCAAAAATATTAGACTGGCAAAAAGTTGTTGGCACGTGATTATGTGCACAGTACGGATCATCAGGGGCATCCAGGAAGAGGTTGCCATCCCTGTTAGCAACGTATCACCTTTCTTCTTCAAGTGCCGTGACAGAGCAGAAGGGAAAAAGGAACATATGCTAAATCAGCCACAGACAGCTCAAAGACACATGGGGTGAATGAGTTTACAGTACAGACAGGGCAGTAAGGTTAATTTCTTCCCCAGTGGGGAAAGGCAGCCAAGGTGTGGAGATGGTCACATGAGAGGTACAACACATCTGTGAGAGGCCAATGAGAAGTATTCCAAATTTGCCTGCACAAGGTGCCTGGTGCATTGGAATACATCTGGCCAGGTAGGCTTGCATTCCCAGACCTTTCTGTCTATAGTGTTTTCTCACCAGAAGTTTCAGGAGTAGAGATGTGCAGCTGAGGAGGGCGTAGTGAAGGAACGTGGCCATATTTCAAAATGAAATGACTCATGAAGTTGCCAAATACCTTTTTGCTTTTAATACATGTTTAAGAGATAAACAGTGTCTTGGTGTTCCCTGAGTCCTCAGTAAAGTAGAATACAATCACTTGTATCAGAGCAATATTTAGTGACATTGCTTTACATCTATCGTGATTATCCTTGCACTGTAGAACTGTGTGCAACAGCCACTTACAACTCAGGTGTCTGGTGGGGCTGATTTCCATGATCCTTGTATGAATGTTGAAATAGGGTAAGGAGTTACAAGGGTTTCTAATCACTAAAATATTAAAAATTACTATTTCTTTAATTCTCAGATCAATCCATTCTTCAGTTCCAAGGAACATGAACAAATAACATATATCAAAGAACAGCTGCAGGTGTTTATGTTGAGCAGGTATTTATATTAATTTTGAGGTGGTTCTTGTATTCATATTGAGAGAATTCCATTCTCTCAAAATCACCTATTTTATTTTAATCTATTAATGTGAACTTCTAACAGCCAGGAGTAAGTCCATCTCCTCTACAAGCAATCATCATCACAATCTCAACTACACATTTTTGGCTTTTACCAATTGACATGTACAAAATACAAACTTACTCTCTTGAGCTTTTAGTACTTCCTAGTATTATTTTTAGGATTTAGTGGAAAATAACACAGTATTTTATAATCAAGTAAATCCTCCAGGAACAAGCTGGGATACAGGCTTGTTAACATTTGTTGATCTTCTTTGGAAAGAACTGGAATGATTCAGTGCATCCTCTGCTGTAAACCGTCCTTAACTGGGTAGAGTAGAAAGGTTTGCTATGGAGAAATAGGATTTAGATTGTAGACCTAGAGGCACTGAGAAAGCAATCTTAAAGGCAGAGAAATCTGAGAGCAGATTTGAGCAGAAATTTGTTGGGGTTTTGTGGATTTTTTTCCTGGTAATATCTGAGCACAAGAAGAGAATAAGAATAGATTCTGATTATTACAGGAGCTATGTATTTTCAAAGCATGCTAAGAAAATTATCTTACATGAGAGATATGTTGTGGAATTATTATATTTTCTTATCTATTTATCAGTGTGAAATAAAGGTAGATTTGGGAAAGAGAAAAGCAAGCAGAAGATTCCCTGCATTAAGATCCTCTTTTCTGTCCCTTGAATCAACACCTGCAAGTCAAAGATATACTATTCTACCCTGTAAAATACTGCAGTCTAAGTCTTCTATTCAAAAGATGATAGTGTAGTTGCATTGCAAAGTTGGTCCAGGCTGAGTACAGTACTCCAGACAGGTCTCCTTTGAAGTATGTTTATCAAAGATGCACCTCCTGTCCTATGGCTTCTATATGCTCATTTATATAACCCACTATGGGGCTTTCTTTTTTCACAGGACTGTTGACACAGCTTGTGTTCCATTAGAAGCCTGGCTGTTTTCTGTAAAATTGCTTTGCAGACAACTCTTCCCAATCATGAGTCTCGTAGTCAATTACTGCTGCCCACTTTTTGCAGTTGCACATGTCACTGTTAAATATCTTTTTCTTCTGCTCCAAGAAGACTACAGATTTGAATTCACATTTATTTTAGTCAGATGTCTGTAGGTAACAGAAAAGAATTAAGCTAATTTTATCTCACTTTGACATTTCTATGTTGTGCGTATTTGGGTAGCTATTTAGTTCTGCTCACAGTAGAAGCAAAATATTTACAGTAGTGATTGCAGAAAGATTATAGTACATTTCAGTGTGTGATCATGATCACTCCTTTACTAATTCTGAAAGGCCTAGGTAGAGACAAGAACAAAACTCCACCCACCCCAAAAGAAATATACAGAAATGAAAAATACGTTTCTGATCAAAGTTTAAAATAAGTTCTTTCCATTGAAAACATTTATTTTTTATTGTGGTAACAAGATCTTGAATCAAAATAGTGTTTATTTCATTAGGTAAGAAATGTACTTTCATTCTTCTTTAATACGTAAATAAATAAACATAGATCACTACATGTTGAAGCTAGCAGTGCTTAATTTCTTTCCCAATGCTGAGCACCAAGTTTCATTTTTATCATAAAATCAAAGGTGACTTGTTTCTTTTTTCCTTTTGACAGGAAAATAATTGTTTGCATTATGAATATCAGTTGCGTGCTGACAAGTGAAAGACATTGCCAGCTTTCAGTAACTCACTGAAACAAAACCAGATCTGCCCTTGAAAGATGAAGATACAAAAATAGAAACTTGAATATATCTTTTTACTTGACTGTTAAAACTGCATTGTCTTTTTCATGACAGACACCTGTATGAAATCTGACTAAATAAAGGCTGAAAAATTACTTAAGAGCATAGACATGTCTTAGGAACTGTTTCTGTGTGACATAAATGCTGATCTAAACTCTTTTGCTTAGGAACTTAAAATTTATCTTTTAACGTGGGTGGAATTAAAGTTGTTCTGAGATTTCTCAACCCTACAAAAATAATTATGTTGACTATTCCTCATTAGGCACAGTAGGTTATATAAGATTTTTTGAGTACTTATTGTAAAGAATCATGTTGGATTCCTACATGTCAGGGTTTCTTAATGGAAATTTGAGAGACAAAGGATTACAAATCCAGTACTGTCAAAGAAATAGATGGTATGTCACTTGTCAGATCACTTATGCGGTGACTTTCAAGCTTCAGAAATGATTCTGGTAAAAAGAAATTGATACATAAATGAAGTCTTAAGAGAAGAGGATTTTTTTTTTTATTATTATTTTTCTAATTCTAGACCTAGTAAAAAAGATGGGGGTTTTTTTCAGTTTCACTGTGTTTCATAGAGAACTAAGCTAAAGCATTGGTGTCATAGCTGTCAAATTTTTCAGTGGTTGTCAATAGGCCTAGACTTTTCATTGTTGTCCATGTCACTGAGAGGACCAAATAAGGTGTTCCCAATGGAAAATAAATACGTCACGGATAGGTGATTGAGCTCTCCTGACTACAACAATGAACAATTTGCAGTAGGTGACCTAATAGCTAAATAAAATACTGAGACATGGACCATTTTCCACTATTTCTAATTGTTTCAATATGTACTTGAGGGAGAAAAAACAACATTTTGTGTACCTAGTTTCCAAGAAGAAAATGAAGCTATAAATTGCAGGTGTTGTCTGATTTTAATTTACCATAATCATAAGTAGTATGTCTTATGACCCTTAATGAAATGACGCAATGTAAATTCATTTACAGTCAATAGATATCAACTATGTATCCTTTACAAAATGTGGTGTTCTTTGAGTATGTTCCATTCTTGTACTTTTTTTCCAACACTAAAATATATCACTTTTCATTAATTTAAGTATTATTATTGTCAGGTTTCTACCTGAGAAATCTTTGGATAAATCTCTCATAAGTCCCTTTACTTCAGATATTGTGGCTTGTTAATTTAGAAGAGTATTTTAGAGATAAATGGTATGCTTTGAAAAAAACGCAGAAGGTTTCAGTGAACTCCAAGAAGCAGCTGTCCATTAAGTTAAGACTAGATCATCCTCTTTTGTCAAAATCAAGGTCCCTGGAATATCGACATCTTCCTGCCCTTTCCTCTTCCTTTCTGCTTCTTTGTCTCCTACAACAGCTGTCTAGGCATGCTAGTTTCCAGAACCACCAATCCCTTTTCTCTCTGCCAAAGCTGTCTTGCCAAGGTAATGATGGATACAATGTTCATCTTCATTAGATTTAATTTGTCCAAAGGAATTTCCAGGGCAGTCTGGATACTGACAATGAGATTGATGTCTACAAAATCGATCTTGATTCTTAGAGGGCTAAGACATGCTAATACTGCTTTATGGATGTAAGACCAGATTTATAAAACTGGATTTTTTTCCAGACAGTCCAAAGCATGAGGAGGGAGAGACAATTTGTCTGCAGGAATTTGTACAGGCCGTCACAGAATGCAGCAGTGAAAACACCACTGTTATCACTGAGCCTTTTGATACCCTTCAGTCATCATGGATAGACAAAACCCACCAATACAAGGATAACAAAGCCTCCTAAAATACATTTCTGTGCAATCCTCCAAGCTCATGGGAAAAAAAAATGGAAAAAAATTTTCATCCCTTCTTTATTTAAATCGTTGAAGGAGTGTTTTGCCTTCGTGTAGGCAATAAGCATAATTTTTTACTCTTACATCTGCTTCTGGAGCTCAGTTGGGTTAATTTAAACTCAAGGTAAAATATTTCATCATGTAATTTGGAGGACAAACAAGTTGCCATTTTAGAATATTTGCTAAATTATCATTTTACAAGCAAAATTGAACTCTTATGATTTCTAGGCCATTCTATTTACTTGGAGATGTGTGAAACAGTAACATTTAGCATATGAGAATTTTCTGAAAGCACAGGAAGCTTACTGAAGGGAAAAGAAGGAGCAAAGGGATACGAAAGAGCAATTGACCCAGTTAGTGCACCAGATGAGGTCCAATGCTACTAACTATATCTCACAACTGTTTCATCTGTGCACTCTTTAATACTGCTGAGACAGAAATAAAGCAAGGGAAAGAAATTATTTTCTCCAGTATAATACTGATTTTATTGCACTTTGTGATAAGAATCAGTTCTTTAGGAAACAAAGAATCACCTCCAAATATATATGTATTTCTCATTTCAGTAACAAAAAGAAACACGTTTCTTAAAACATGATGTGAGAAGGAGCCAATTGCCATATTTTGCCACGTAATGCAAATTATGTTCCCACAAAACTTGGAGTTCCACTGAGTTATTCTTCCTGTGCAAAACAGTTTTTATTTTGCTTTTCTTCACGGCAGTTACATACTCTAGAAAGCATGGGACTGGATCCTAAGTTTACAGAAATCACGTCAGAAAACATCTATGTTACCTTGTGACACAGCTAACTAACGATCTAAACATACGGAACCATATATTTGCAAACACCAAAGAGTCTCTCCTTATTGTCCCGAGGTGACTTTATGATGCTTGTATACCAAACCATCTGTTCTGTTTATGCTGGATATTGAGTTTTGTGCCTTTAAGACTGGTTCTGAGAGCAAAGAGGGGAAAAGAAGCACACAGTTTGTTTTCAGAAACAGCACTCACTCCTCTGCATTCCTTCTCATGGACTGTGGTGTCTGCAGCGTGGACAGTGGGAGAGAGCTCTCCTTTGGTTTTAGTTAGTTATTTTAGCTAACTGAGGAAGAGAAGTTCCTCAGACTGTGGCTTTTCTTTTTTTCCTAGAACTCTTCAAACCTGCTCTGGACCAAAAACCCAGGAGCTCATGTCTGTGGGAGGAACTGATAAGAGACCAAGAGGGCCAAGCTACACCCCATGAGAAGGACTCTTTCTGAATTTGCGATCTTCAGAACAGCAAGAGGTTTCATCGTGTAATAATATTCTTTTTTTTTTTTTTTTTTATGTTTGTGAGTACCATGCTTGTTAAATAAACAGCTTTTCCACTTCTCTCAAAGGAGATTTTCCTTATGAACTAGTTGGGGAAGGGGCCGCTGAAATCTGCTTTTTAGAGGAGACTACTTCAGAAGATTCCTCCCTAAATTTGCCCTAAACAAGGACACTTATCTACAGAAATCTATCACACAAAGGATTTTTTTTTCTACAACTTTTTTTTCTAGATAGTATGAAAGCAAGAAATTTCTGATTTGTTATCCATATTGTACTGGGTGTTCTTATCCAGGCGTTGGTAGCAGGGATGCTGGAGACATCTCTCCAGGTGGCCAGGGCTGTCCTGTGCTGGGCATAGCTGGTTCCAAAGGACTCATCACAGGACACAGCTGAGCCCATCAGCCAAGCTGTTGGTGCCTCTGTGAAAACATTTTTAGGAAAGGTCAAAATGCTACCCAGTCAGTGAGGAATGAGGGAAAACCTGTGAGAGGCATGTCCATGAACATTACAGCCAGAGAAGACAGAAGGTGAGGGGGTGTTCCAGACAGCAGATCAAAGATTCCCTTGCAGTTTGTGAAGGACATCACAGTGGAGCAGATGACATGGAGGATCCCATGATGAAGTGGGTGGATATGCCTTGAAGTAACTGCAGCCCATGGAAGATCCATGTTGGAGCACAGAAAAAAATGAACGAGAACAGAAAGGAACAGTTATGGACTGACAATACTCCCCCATTTCCCATACCTTCTGTGGCACTTGATGAGGGAAGTAGAAGAGTCAGGAATTAAGTACTTGACCTGGGAGAAAGCAGGGATAGGGAGAGATTTTAATTTTGTCTTTGTCAGTATTCAACGCTATTTTAACTGACAATAAATTGAATAGATTTTCTCAGATTTAGTCTTTCTGCACATGACAGCGAGGGGTAACAACTTCTTTGTATTTATCTCAACCCAGGAGCTTTTCTATCTCATTATTTCCCCCTATCCTATGGAAGAAGGGAAGTGAGAGAGCAGCTGGATGGGCATAGTCCAGCCAGCTAAGGTTAAACCACTGCACCTATAGGAGATTCTATCGTACTCTATTGTACTTTATTGTACCTTGGTATTTTTTTCCTTCTAAGACTTTCACCCAAATTTAGTCCTTCTAGTGCTGCAACCTTCTGCAAATTCTCAGCAATATTCACCTCATCAACTACATGTTTGAAGGGTAAAACTGTCACTTATGTTTTACAACACCACTTTCATCAGGCTTTTAAATGCCATTTAGGAACACATTTAAAGAATCAAGTTATAAATCAGATTTTGAAAGGTGAGACAAAAGAACATGATAATTTATTGAAATAAGATTCAAGAAAAATATTTTACTCTGAAATATTATTTAAACATGTTGATTTTATTTTGAATAATAATAATAATAATAGCAAAAATGTAACCTTTATTTATTTATAGTGGAGATGTGCTTTTCCCCAAATCATCACTACATGATAATCCTGAATTGCTCTTGCTGGCAGTAAAATTATGGTGTATCAGTGAGTTAAAGAAACAGAAAACTCTTTTAACTAGGCTCTATCTTTCTTGCAACAAAGATTAGGGAAACAATATACTTACACTATATGAATTTGCAAGCACATCTGCATATAATGGCAAACACTTGAAGTGGTACATGGAAGAGAAACCCAGAATTAATGCAAAATCATTGATTTCCAATTCTCTGATATGTAAATGTTAATGGCAAAGAATCAGCTTAGATTCCTTGTAAAAGCATTCTTTTATATAGCTGGTCTCACATTTTTATTTTTATTTGTAACAATATTGACAAAACAAGACCTATTCTTGATTGCAAGCTCTTGTGCAAAATGATATTTTGACAATACCTGATTCTAGAAACCCCTAATTATCAGAGGAAATTAATTTCTGAATTGCATTGTGGGCTGACAGAGTAGAATGAGAAAGTGTGATTTAATCCCTGCTGGCAACTAGGCCCCACACAGCCACTCACTCACTCAACCGCTGTGGGTTGGAAGAGGGAACACAAACAATGAAAATGAGAAAATTCATGGGTTGAGATAAAGATAGTTCGATAACTAAAGCAAAAAACATGAAAACAAGCAAAGGAAAATAAGGAATCTCTACCACTTCCCATGGGCAAACAGGTGTTCAGCCATCCCCAGGAAAGGAGGGCTCCATCACATAAGAGTAACTTGGGAACACAAAACCTGAACACGGTAAGCATGATGCCGTATGCTTTCGATTATCCCCAGAGTCAGCTGGGGTCGGCTGCCCTGGTTGTGTCCCCTCCCAAATCCTTGTGCACCCCAAACCTACTTCCTGCTGGTATGGGATGAGGAGCAGAAAAGGCTTTTACTCTGTGTAAGCACTGCTCATCAGTAACTAATCCATCTCTACGTTATCTACACTGCTACAAGCCTAAACTCTCAATTTATCCACATACTTGCTATTGTGAATAAAATTTACCCCAACCAAAAGTAACACCAGAAGCCACCTAGTAAGTGACATGAAAATGATTAGAGACAGAAGAGCTCCACAACTGGGGAAAATAAAAATAAAGATAAATTCTTGTCTAAGAGAAAATATTACCTAGGGATCAAAACAAAAGTGAAGGATTTTTCACAGTTTTTCCTCTGTCTATTTTGTGTTTCTGCTTCTCGTTAAACTGGAATTAGGTCATCTACTCCTCTCCCGAAATCTGGTTAAATATGAAGGAACTGCAGTGATTTCCTTTATATGATCAGTGATTAAAAGATCCGTTAATTAACTAATACAAATTACTCCAGAAACATGCAAAAACACTGTCATTGAAGTAAAAGACAGATCAAAACTTCATAGTTATTGATAAATTTTTTAGAAATTTATAAACAAATCATTTTTTTCTCAATTGTTTATATTTTTCTGAGTTTTCAGAGCTCCAGCCATATTATAAATTAAATGTTTGTTTGTATTATAAATTAAAGATTTGCAATCTATATAAATATAGATTCTCAGACTATATCTCAGTGTTAAACTAGAAGTGGATTACTTTTACAAGCTTTCAGCTATTCTCAAACCATCTCCTCAATATAAATATACTAATATTTAAATTACATAGCATTTAATACATTGTAATGTGAAAAATTCAGGATCATGGAGACACAAAATTTACATTAGTCAGTGCTGATCAAACTATGAGCACTTATCAAATTACTGAAAAATTCAGGCAGTACAATGAACTAGTTAGTATTTCTCATTTTGGAAAACATCCTGTCTTGTCTTACATAATCAAATGTAGATGATATTGGCACATATGAATGTACAAGGCATCTCACAGAATCAAACTAAGGCTACTGTCATAATTTTAAATCACAAAGAGAACAATCTTACCCTACAAAAAATGGCTTCCCAGTAAGCTTGTTGTGAGAAAAAAATGAACTCTATGTGTGACTTTTCCAAAATATTTGCTGAATATGTATGGGAATATTCAAAAGAGTAAAAGATAACATTTCCTTGTGTGTACACCACTCGAGTGACCACAGGCTCATTGTCTGCTCCAACAGTTGCAGTGCAATTAATATTGAAGTTTGAAAAAGTATTTATTAAAGAATTTAATCAAGTATTTGATTAAAATGATGCATATGTCATTGATTAACCAAAATCAGAATAAAAATAAAGTGCATGATTAATGGTGAAGCTGGGAGCTAGTTAATTAATTCAGTTCTCTGGATCATTTATATTCTTTCAAGTAGACTATTCTAAAAAGATATGAAAAGCAGTAAATAGTATTCCATCACACTTGACCACTCTTAGAGTTAAAACAACAAATATGTATCTGAAATGTAGGAAAGTTATTAGTAATTTGTTTTTTGTTCATTTTCTCTAGTTCCATGCAAAAATGGAAAATTGAAAGGCTTCAAATTATTGTATCACTAAATGGGTCAAAAGAAACTTATCTAACACCAATTTGATGTGAATAAGCAGACACCTCTTTACTGGGGGTACTGGGAAGATGAGGGATAGCTCCACTAAGATATATCCCACTCAACAAATACTTTTATATACTTTTTCTGTTAAATCATCATTACATAACTTCTTTTACATACTACACATACTATGCCCGCTCTTAAATTTGACCTTTACATTGATTGGTTCCAATAGTTAATAACTTTGTCAGTATTCTTATCTTAAAACAATATTTTTTACTAAAATCTACTGATTGGAATCCTTGATATTATAATCAAGATGGGAAGGGTAATGGGTTTTCAAGCAGCATAACTGGTGAGCATGACAGTCTCCATAGTTTCTTGACTGAAACATAAAGGTCCAGTAACTTCTTGGCGAGGTTTCTACAGCTACATATTCCAAACACAGCACTACTGATATTTCTCCTTATACTTCACAATTTTCTATTTATAATCATAGCCAACTCTTTTATATGGTTTGTTTATTTATCAAAATATTCATAACAATTGCACCAATGCAGGCTTTATATATTTTCCCCTGTTGATATTAAAAAACAGATATTATTATCTTTATAATACAAACACAAAACAAAAGGACAGACTAGATACACAATGCTAGAATTTTGAAGGCTTGGCGTAAATAGTTGATCAAGAAAGCTGTATTAAAAAAAATGTGGTTGTTGAAATAATTAAATAGCTTTCAGGTTGATTTCCTTCTTTACAACTGTTCTATCTTTGTTTTTCAAACTGAGCTGGGTTTGGAACCCAATAACAAGGTACAACCTCTCCTGCCCTGAGTTACCACCACAACAAATTCCTCGACTAAATGAAATCAGTGGGCGTTTATAGATATTTTACAGACATTTCGTGAGGGTGTTCTGTAGACTAAGAAAATCTTATCTATGTATAATATCAAAGGATGAGAAACTGGACAGTGGTCAATGAGGATATATTGGATAGTGTAGAACCCAAGCATGATATAAATGGCATGGATTAGGGTGTGTGGAATGTGATGCTTTTGTCAGGGGTAATTAATTTTCTTTACAGTAGTAAGTAGTGCTGGTTTAAGAATAGTATTCTATTCTCAGTGGGAGTTCAGTGCTCCCACTGAGACTCTCCCAAACCAGACCCTGCTCAATCACTCCCCACCTTCCCCTCCCTTTCCTGCTTTGAGGAGTTGAGAATTGGAGGCACAAAAGGTGCAAATCATTGATTGAGATAACAACTATTTACTGGAAACAGCGAAGAGATAAGAAAAGGAACAGTAAAAGCAACAATATCAATAAGAAAAGTGTACAAAGAGTGGGTTATTTACATGCAAAATACTCACCCAACTGGAAATGATGCTACACAACTGCAGCCAGCCGTGGCAGCTGTCTCAAGTGCTCCATCCACCAGGCTGGCTCCAGGCCTTTCTTCTCCAAACCAAGAGAGAGTCATTTTCCCCCACTTCAGCAATGATGTAAGATGGTATTGAATAACACAATGTCTTGCCCTGTCCCCTCCTGCTGACCCATGAGGAGCCAGAACAAGAGCACAAAGCTATATTTTGGATTTGTACTGATTGCACACAGATGTTTTTGTGTTATTGAGTGGTGCTGGGACAGTCAAAGCCTTTTCTGCTGCTCACGATGCCCTGACAATGAGTAGGCTGAGGATGCACAGAAAGGTTGGGAAGATCCAGAGATGGGACAACTGACCTCAATTGACCGAAGTTATATTCCATACAATATGATGTCAGGCTCAGCACATAATCTAGGGGAAAAGTTGGTTGGGGGCTGGCTAGGCATTGCTTGATTGGTGCTGAGCAACAGTTTCTCATTTGATATAGTTTTGTTTACTGGGATTTAGTTCTCCCTCCTCTTTTTTTTTTTTTTCTTTTCCACTTTTCATTATATTATTATTGTTGTTATGATTATTACTGTTATCTCAATCATTAAACTCTTCTTATCGCAAGCCATTTGTTTTTTCACTTTTACCCTTCCATTTCCATAGGGAGTGAGTAAGCAGTAGTTAAGTGCTGAGATGTCAGCTGGGGGTAAACCACAACAGAGCATTATGTCATATTGCTAAATAAAATTAAGCAGAGACCACTGTCTGAAACGGAGGCCAGCTGGCGCAGGCTCACTGAATTCACACCGTACAGTATTTGGCCCAAGGCTTCTTCAGGGCCCATATGGCATCTCTACAGCCAAAAGAAGTAAATCTAATTCTAATTCTGTGTGTGTATGTATGTGTCTCTGTATAAAGGAAGGGGTTCATTTCAGACTAAGTCAAGAAATTGCAGAGATATGCTGCAGTTCGTTATGAGAATGTTTTCACAGTAACAAACTGAAAGCTTTTGTGGCGAGCCCTGGTCGGTGGGGTGGAATCATGTAATGGGTGTTTGAAGATACAAAGACAACTGAGATAATGTTGAAGGACCTTGCAGGGCAGAGAAAGTGCATTATCATGTGTACCATCTATGGCAAATGATCCCTAGCCTACGTTAACACCTAAATCATGCCCAGGCAACGTCTTGGAGAACAAACAGGAATGGCTCAAATATGCCGGGGAGCATGCAAATGCTCAAGTAATCTGAATGATCAGCAGCTTAATTCTGACTTTGCCTCCTGGCACTGTCTTACTTAACAGTACAGATGTAACTTATCTGTCTCTATTGGCAGTAGAGGAAGGTTTGGGTGAACAGGTAAGCTTTCCACAGAGTGTCTTTATTTTTGATTATACAGGTCAGTCCCTAACGAAATTGAAAATCCAGGAGGTGAGATATTAGGTAAAACAAATCAGAAAAAATAAACTGGGTTTATTTATGGGTTGATTTCTTTAGCACTCTTTGATCTTTTCTGGATTTTTTTTTTTCTTTATTTTTCTTGATATGTTGAGTCTTATATTGTTCATGTCGTAGATGGCCTGGTACCATAAGTAGCGAAGGGAAAAGGAAGACTATTTTGATATTCGAAAAGACGTTCCAGACATACTGGAACTCTGAACCTTTTTTGTTTTCTTTCTTTCTTTCTTTTTTTTTTCTTTCTTTCTTTTTTTTTTTTTTTTCCTGTTGTGCCTGTATGAGGCTTCCAGATCGCTTTACAATACCAGTATATATAATTTATGATTCAAAAGCCAGTTACAGACTTCAGTGCCCAGGGCTCAGGGCTCACCTTGGCCAGAGCTGGGCTGGTTTCAGCTCCTGTCTCAGGGCCAAGTGCCTGTTGCCTCCCCTGCTTGAGCCTGAGCTGTGTCAGTACTCCATGGGATGAGTCTGACCAATCCAGGGAGTCATTGTCCAACAAACAAGAGCCTCGGAGGGGGCTGAGCCTGGGGAGGCTGCAGGGCCACGCTCACACTCAGTGGAGCAGCCGGAAGGTAGCAGTCAGGGGAAGGAAGCAAAAATTAGACCAAG
Source organism: Phylloscopus whistleri (assembly GCA_017589585.1). Classification (NCBI taxonomy): domain Eukaryota; kingdom Metazoa; phylum Chordata; class Aves; order Passeriformes; family Phylloscopidae; genus Phylloscopus; species Phylloscopus whistleri. The sequence goes on from JADMLD010000722.1 coordinate 1,762,403, forward strand.
ATGAAATGAACATCATATCCCTCCTATTCAGGGCCTTGGGATACTGAAAGCTTGCTGTGTTACCCCTTTATAGAACAGTGAGATTAGAGGGACATGGTGAGTGAGAATAGCATCAAAGGAAGTGGCAGATACTAATAGAGAGTTCTATACAAGTTAGAATATATCAGAGAATATTTTCTATACTAATCTGTACTTAGAGTCCTAGTGTTTCTTTAAGTGAACAAATGGTACCTATTTGTTGTATTTTAGTTAGATTATTTGAGATGTTAATTACATGCACAAAAAAATAATTGTTGAGTCCACACATGTGGTGTGTTGTCTTTTATCCACAGTGGAATGTGGTTGGTTAGAAGTTAACTTAGACTTGAATACAAAAGAGTATTACAACCCCACTGTGAGTTCTGTGTACAGCTCTGGGGTCCCTGACACAAGACTGACACGGACCTGTTGGAGTGAGGACAAAGTAGAACCATGAAGATGGTTAGAGGGATGGAGCACTACTCCTGTGAGAAAAGGTAAGAGAGATGAGATTGCTCAGTCTAGAGAAGTTTTTGGCATCACCTAATTGCAGCCTTCCAGTGCCTAAGGGTAGCCTACATGAAAGGTGGAGAGAAACTTACAGAGGCGTGTAGTGATAAGACAAGAGGGAATGGTTCAAACTGGAAGAGAGTAGGTTTAAATCAGATATTAGGAAGAAACTCTTTACTGTGAGGATGGTGAGGTACTGGAACAGGTTGACCAGAGAGGTTGTGGATGGCCCAACCCTGGAAGAGTCCAAGGCCAGGGGCCTTTGAGTAAGATGCTCTTCCTGCCCTCAACAGGGACACTGGAACTAGATAATCTTTAAGGTCCTTTCCAACCCACACAATTCTATGATTCATTCTATGATAATCCATGGTTTTGAATAATCTAAGTCATGTAATGATATTTTTATGTCACAGGGTTGAATTTAATTAATTTTGGGAACCATATCTGCCAAGTATTTAATACTCTAATAAAGCTTTTTGTTGTTTTGGAACACCTAAAAAATTTAGTTAAATGCCTGTATATGTAGACAGGAACATGCTTTGGTGCTTTTCCTTTGTTCTCACTTAGTCTTACTGTAGATAGGACAGAATTCACAAAATACTAATATATTTCCAACTAAAATCAATTTGTTCTGCCTTCCAAGAGGTTTCAGCACAAAGCAGCACTTAACCCTTGTTTATAATAGGGGTTAATAAACTTAGCCTTACCTTTAAGTCAACAAAGCTATCTGGACTTGATGGTTTCAGGGCAGAGGTTAATATAATAATAATAAATACATGATTAGTCTGTTCCTGAAAAGTTTAATGCTTAACTTTGGAAAGGATGACATGTTGAGTCATTGAGTGTATTTGCTTCTAAAGGCTTTTGAAGGAACAAAACCTTCCTTAGAAGAAGGACCCCTTAGGATTTCAGACCATGACAAATTCCTTGATATCTATTTGCACAAAAAAAGGGTTAGGATTTGCAAGCACATAAAGTGCTTGGGCTTGCTAACTCTAATCAAACAGGCTTCATTTCTAGAGGGTGCTTGATATAATACTCTTTATAATTAAATGCATTTCATTCCAAGTGCAAACTCTGTTCTTGGCCTTCAGAAGCCAGAAAGCAGTAGGACAGTGTTAACGAAGCTATTAGCTAAAACATTGGTTAAGACTTAAAAAGGTGTTTTCATCTAACGATATCTGGATATAGCATTTGGTATTGCTTTTAGGTTTGTAGTTTTGGGTTCCTTTAGTTTGCAGATGGAGCATCCTTTTGCAGAATTTTCTGTCATCTTAGAAACAAAATATTTTTGATTAATAAAGAGTGTTTTTTTCTTTCTGTTTGAAAGGAGATTGTGTATAAAAGAAAAGTGAGATTCTTTTTAAAACAATCTGCTAGTATTTATAACATTATTACAGATATCAGAATGCTGTTGTCATTTAATTCATTGACTCTATGACTCACTGATCGTTGGCAAAAAGTAAAATTTAAGCTATTGGAAAGAGAATCTCTTACTTATAACCTTTTACTTTCCTCTAGTTTTAGTTTCCTGTAGGTTAAGACATTTTCAGCTACATGGGTTCTGGATGAAATAAGCTGTCACCAGCCTTGGACTCAGATAATTTAAATGGTCCAGGTTTTAATTACGGATCCTGGAATTTATTTTTTTTTCTCTGACTGTTTCATCAAGTAAAATGCACAATGTGAACATAAATTAAGGGTTGCTTGCAAATAACAAACTTGAAGCCACACCTATAATAAACTTTAAATATGGAAAAAAGTATCAATAATGTTATTTATATTTTATGTGATAACTGACAAATCCATAACTGAGAATTAAAAATAAATAATATGTAAACAGACCAGAAAGTCTGATACTGCAGCCTCAGAGACAGAGTAGGAGGGAAAAAATTATCTTAACAGATGCTTACTTTTTTTGTAGTCTTTGAGTGGACAAAAATTACATGTTTACCACCAGCTGAAAGTATTCCTGATGTTCTTTGCCTTTTCCATAGTTCCATTGCATGCATTTGGAGAGTTGTCAAAAGACTAAAAGCTGCTACATAAAGGAGGCTGTGTGTACATATTTAGCTGTTTTCTCATGGAGGTGAGCTGCTGGGCATGAAGACTGTCTAAAGAGAAATTATCTAGACATACTGAGAATAGCACCATAATCCAAAAAAGTGTCACCAGGTATTTCCAAAAAATATTTCCTGAGAGGAAAAAGGTTCCACCCAAGACTCCACATCAACTATTCCCCAAAGAAACCACTTTAGAGTTTTAAAATTTTACTTGTTCTGTGTTTCATAGCACCTTCTTTAAAACAAAGTGCAGACAACCTCAGTGGCAAAGAAGGTGCTTGTTGGTGGTTAATTATGGAATTGCCCCTTAAGTGGAATTAAGAGCCATGTTGTTAAGATACTTACTCTCTAAACACATTTATGAAGGCAGTTAATTGCATTAAATTTGGATAAAACCTTCCAAGGAAAGAGAATTTTCTCTTTAGTAGCCAAGACATGTTGACAATATAACTTGAAAATCCCATCCACGTACTGTAGCTGCAGAGACAGATAGCTGCTTCTATTCACTGATGATCCTTTCAAGACCATTTTGATCTAGACATTCCTTTTACCTACTGAGAGGGCACTGTTTCCTCTCATCCTGTCACTTGTTACTTGGGAGAAGAGACTGCCTCCCTGCCTGGCCACAACTTCCTTTCAGGTAGTTATAGACAGCAAGAAAATCTCCCCTGAGGTCTCCTTTTCTCAAGGCTGAACAATCTGACACTGGAGAAGGGAAAGAGGAGTCCAACTCATGAGAAAGAAGAAGTGTCAGAGACAATGTCGTGAACTGACCATAATTCCACTTCCCTGCCCCTATGTGCTGTTGTTGAGGAGGAGGAACAGAATTCATGAGTAAGGTTAAGCCTGGGAGGAAGGGAGGGGTGGGGGAAGGTGTTTTAAGGTTTGTTTTTTATCTCACATTATCTCATTCTGATTTGACTGGTAACAAATTCAATTAATTTTTTCCAAGTTGAATGTGTTTGGCCATGACAGTAATTGGGAATATCTCACTCATTGGAAAACCAATGAGTTTTCCATCTTATTTTCTCCCTTCCCCTGTCCAGTTAAAGAGCACAAGTGATAGAGCAGCTTTGCTGGGCACCTGGCAACCTGAACCCACCACAACCTGAAGATCCTTCAGAACCAGACCCAAGAATCAGCTGTTGACTTGTGTGAAGCTGCAGGAATATCTTACATGAGTTTCACAGTAGGAATATCCATATCTATACAAA